>JAFMOC010000685.1:20000-47500 GCA_019802505.1 Corydoras sp. C115 | reverse complement strand
AATTGGATGGTGTGGACACGTTCAAGGCCACCTTCCAGCCACATAAGTCAGAGAGACAGCAAAACATGTTCAACGTCCAGCCACCTCTTCAGAAAGGACACTTTGACCAGCTGCAGAAAGACTTCCTGGAATCAGCACCAAGTAAGTTAATGAATCATATATTAATATGTTCATATTTCTGTGTTGGGTGCTGCTGTTACAGACACCAAGACTGTTGGGTTTGGTTCCTATAGGGGCAGTCTTGTTGGTTTCCCTCAAATAGTGTGCTTGGATTAAAGTGCCTTTGATTTTAGAGTTTTTGTGTAATGACCCGGTTTCCTCCGGGTTCTCCGGTTTCCTCCCACAGTCCAAAAACATGGATCAAGGTCAATTGAATTCTCCAAATTGCCCCATATAGAGTGTGTCGGTGTGAGTGAGTGAGTGTGTGCCCAGCGATGGATTGGCGTCCTGTCCTGGGTGTATCTGCCCAGCGCCCAAAATATTCTCCCCTGGATGGGCATGTGGAACCCCCCTACGACCCTAATAGAGAATAAAGGGGAAGATAATGAATGGATGATGGAACTCCTCAATCCAACTGTTTTAGCAGTCTAGTTAAGATGTTTCATATTATATAGACGGGCGGCACAGTGGCTTAGTGTTTAGAATGTTCTCCTCTCAGCACTGGGGATTCCTGGTTCGAATCCCAATCTGGGTGGAGTTTCCATGTTCTCCCTGTGTCCACGTGGGTTTCCTCCGGGTATGAATGAATGATATTCAACGGTCATCGTTGTGGTTACTTTACACCAGTGTGCTGCCCATCATGACCACAAACCTTCCATCCATCCATTATCTCTCGCTTTATCCTCTCCTAGGGTCACAGGGGCGTTCATCATACCCATCCAGGGGAGAACGTTTCGGGCGCTGGGCAGATACTCCCAGGACAGGACGCCAATCTATCACTGGGCACACACTCACTCACACAGACACACTGTATATGGGGCAATTTGGAGAATTCACTTGACCTTGATCCATGTTTTTGGACTGTGGGAGGAACCCGGAGGAAACCCACTCGGACACAGGGAGAACATGGAAACTCCACCCAGATTGGGATTCGAACCGAGAATCCCTAGATGACCACAAACTCAATTCGTAAATATAATGCCTCAGCGTTTTAACATTTATAAATGCTGTTTTGTTTGGTTTTCAGATACTGTTGATGCTCAGGAAGGTGCTCAGCTGAAAATCTTGAACAGGGCTCAATCCCGGCAGATTGAGGATCTGGAGCAGAACCTGGAGGAGTGCAGACGGAAACTAAGGTACCTGGAACATCAGTTTGCCATTGTTAAAGGTAAGAGACCTCAGCGTGTGGACCTCTGCATCAACTATAATATACATACATGTTATTATGTAAACTGCCTTATTACATTCTTTATATTAATGTTTTTTGTAGGTTAATTACAGTTAAAGACTATAGTCCGTCTGTACCACTGCATACTTTATTCTTTAAATCAGTCATTAATTCAATGAGCAATAATAATAATAATAAATTTATATAAGCTCGTTTGGTGGGTTGTGGAACAAAATGTATATATTTATCTACAATAGAAATATCCATCCATTATCTTCCACTTTATCCTCTATTAGGGTCGCAGGGGGGGTTCCCCATGCCCATCCAGGGGAGAACGTCTAGGGCGCTGGGCTGATACACCCAGGACAGGGCGCCAATCTATCACTGGTCACACTCACTCATACAGGCACACTCTATATGGGGCAATTTGGAGAATTCAATTGACCTTGATCCATGTTTTTGGACTTTGGGAGGAAACCCACATGGACACGGGGATAACGCTCAAGGTGGATGAGTCCCCCACTGAGTCTTGGTCCTCCCAAGGTTTCTTCCTTAAATAACAACATAACTTGCTCTTTGGGGGTTTAAAGGCTTTTCATTCTGTAAAGCTGCTTTGTGATAATGTACTGTTATAAAAAGCGCTCTATAAATAAATTACTTGAACTTGAACAAGGAAACTCCACCCAGATTGGGATTCGAACGTGGAATCCCTAGCGCTGAGAGGAGAACATGCTAACCAATAAGCCACCGTGCCACCCCTACAATAGAAATATCATCCATCCATTATCTTCGGCTTTATCCTCTATTAGGGTCGCGGGGGGGGTTCGCCATGCCCATCCAAGGGAGAACGTCTGGGGCGCTGGGCAGATACACCCAGGACAGGACACCAATCTATCACTGGACACTCTCACTCACACAGACACACTCTATATGGGGCAATTTGGAGAACTCAATTGACTTGATCCATGTTTTTGGACTGTGGGAGGAAACCGGAGAACCAGGAGGAAACCCACATGGACACGGGGATAACATGGAAACTCCACCCAGATTCCTTAGATGGGTCTACATTATCCTTAGATAATCCTTAGCACTGAGAGAAGATGCTGACCACTAAGCCCCCTACAATAGAAATAAATTCTATAGAAATATATTTATCTTGGAAACCATGCCAGTGTGTTTTTTTTATGTTTATAAACTATCAACTCATTGGTTGGTGTTTTAAGATGATATACCTCAAATCTGACAGTGTTGGTTCACTAAGCTTTTAATTATGTAATTAAATCCATGTACTGTCACCACGAAGCAGCTATTGCCAACTTGTCCGTCTAATGTGTATTGGTTTTCACCCAGATGAAAAGGACGGCCTGAGCTTATCTCTAAAAGAGTCCAGGCTCCTGCTGGAAGAGGGCAAAAAAAGGGAATCCCAATTACAGGACAAGGTGCAGTCTCTGGAGAGGCAGGTTCAGTCTCTAACAGAGAGAGAACAGGAGGTATGAAGACCGCAGCATCACCTGTAGGTTGTAGAACCTTTAATCCAGAACCTGAAGCAAGTCATTTGTTTAATAGTACGTGAGGAAGCAGTGTGCAGCAGACGCAGCCGTCGACAGCGTGAGGCAGCAGATGGCTGAACTGTGTCGATCTGACACGCTGACACGGGCGCGGGAGCAGCACGACCGAGACGTGGCCGCCATGAGAGGACAGCATGATGCTCAGGTCCTCATCCTGCAGCAAAAACTGGACTCCCACACACAGGACATGGAGAAGCAGGTTAGTACTTCATCTTAATGGTAATTAATCACCCTGTTCAGAGAACTGATACCCCATTTTTGTAAACACGATGCTGGCAGGTAAAAAAAAAAAAAATGGAATACTTAAACTTTTGGCGATCCCGCACCAAATATTTCATACTTGCACCTTTCAAAGTTGCTGACACATGCTAATCAGAATCAGAATACTTTATTAAACCCTGGGGGGGAAATTGCAGTTTTTGCAGATGCTCCATTAGACGTATGTATATATACAAAAGGGTAATATATATAAAAGGGTGTGTGTGTGTTTGTGGTTGGGGTCTGTGTATGGGGGGGGTGTCTGTTTGTTGGGGGGTCTCTGTGTGTGGGAGGGTCTTTGTGTGGGTGGGGTCAGTCTGGGGGGGGGGGTCTGTGTGTGAGTGGGTCGGTCTGGGGGGTCTCTGTGTGTGGGAGGGGGTCTCTCCATGTGTGGGGTATTGGGGGGCTCTGTGTGTGTGGGAGGGGTCTTTGTGTATGGCAGGGGTCTGTGTGTGGGTGGGGTCAGTCTGGGGGGGATATGTGTGTAGGGGGAGGGTGGGTCTGTGTGGGGGGGGCTTTGTGTATGGCAGGGGTCTGTGTGTGGGTGGGGTCAGTCTGGCTGGCGGTCTGTGTGTGGGGGGGGGGGGTCTGTGTGTGGGCGGGGGGTCGGTCTGGGTGTGTGTGTGTATTATATTTAAAGATGTTTTACTGAGTGAGGAGTTAAACAACCTAAAAATCAGGGATTCACATTGTGAATGTTAAAATATGAGTCTGAGTGAGCGTTTCTGTGCATTTCTCTCAGGTACTGGCAACCCAGAGGCTGTGGGAACAGGTGAGACAGCTGGAGAGACAGAGAGAGGAGGAGCAGGTGGACAGAGCCTCGGTCATCAACGCCCTCACACAGCGTTTGGAAGAGAGCCAGCAACAGTGTGCTAAACTGCTCCAGACTGGTGAGTATGGGGGGGGGGGTCTGTGTGTGTGTGTGGGGAGGGGTTTGTGTGTGTGTGTGGTGAGGGGTCTGTGTGTGTGTGTGTGGGGGGGGCGCTCTGTGTGTGTGGGGGTTTGGGGGGGGTCTAAGTGTGTGTGTGGGGGGGTCTCTGTGTGTGTGTGGGGGTTTGGGGGGTTCTGTGTGTGTTGGGGGGGGGGGGGTCTGTGTATGTTGGGGGGGTCTGTGTGGGGGGGTTTGTAGGGGCATGTGTTGGGTGGCATTGGGGGGTCTGTATTTGTGGGGGGTCTGTGTGTGTGTGTGTGTGTGTGTGGGGGGGGGGTCTGTGTGTGTGGGAGGGGTCTGTGTGTGGAGGGGTCTGTGTTTGTGGGGAGGTCGGTCTGGCGGGGTCTGTGTGTGGGGGGGGGTCTGTGTGTGGGGGTCTCTCTGTGTGTTTAGGGGTTCTGTGTGCGTGGGGGGAGTTTGTGGATGGGGGTCTGTGTGTGGGTGGGGGTCTGTGTGTGTGGGGGGGTCTGTGTGTGGGGTCTCTGTGTGTTTTTGGGGGTTCTGTGTGTATGGGGGGGGGTTTGTGGAAGGGGGTCTGTGTGTGGGTGGGGGTGTGCGTGTGGGGGGACTGTGTGTATTGGGGGTGTAGGGGGGGTCTGTGTGTGTGTGTGGGGGGGGACTGTGTGTGTTGGGGGTGTAGGGGGGGTCTATGTGTGTTGGGGGTGATGGGGGTGTAGGAGGGTCTGTGTGTGTGTTAGGGGTGTAGTGGGGACTGTTTGTGTTTTGGGGTTGTAGGGGTGTGTGTGTGTGTGTGTGTTGGGGGTGTAGGGGGTCTGTGTGTGTGTTAGGGGTGTAGGAGGGTCTGTGTGTGTTGGGGGTGTAGGGGCGTCTGTCTGTGTGTGTGGGGGGGGGACTGTGTGTGTTGGGGGTGTAGGGGGGTCTGTGTGTGTGTGTGGGGGGGGGACTGTGTGTGTTGGGGGTGTAGGGGGGTCTGTGTGTGTGTTAGGGGTGTAGTGGGGACTGTGTGTGTGTTGGGGGAGTTGGGGTTGTAGGGGTGTGTGTGTGTGTGTGTTGGGGGTGTAGGGGGGTCTATGTGTGTGTTAGGGGTGTAGTGGGGACTGTGTGTGTGTTGGGGGAGTTGGGGTTGTAGGGGGGTGTGTGTGTGTGTGTGTTGGGGGTGTAGGGGGGACTGTTTGTGTTTTGGGGTTGTAGGGGTGTGTGTGTGTGTGTGTTGGGGGTGTAGGGGTGGGTCTGTGTGTGTGTTAGGGGTGTAGGAGGGTCTGTGTGTGTGTTAGGGGTGTAGTGGGGACTGACTGTGTGTGTGTTGGGGGTGTTGGGGTTGTAGGGGGGTGTGTGTGTGTGTTGGGGGTGTAGGGGGGTCTGTGTGTGTTGGGAGGGTCTGTGTATGCACATGCAGGCTTGCTCCTCTCATGGGTCTCTTTCCTCTACAGGTTCCATGTTATCCTTTAAATAAAGATGTGAACCCGTGCCGTATGTTCTCAGGTTCTCGGGATGCGTGTTCTTAGGTTTTTAAATAAAGATGTGAACTCGTGCCGTGTGTTCTCAGGTTCTGTGCAGGAGATGAGTCAGTTACAGATGAAGCTACAGCAGAGTCAGTCCAGTCGGCACATCAGTGAAAACATGAACAAAGCCCTGCAGGTGAGTCCTGGATTTCTATCGAAAATCTCGTTCCGTTACCCGTGTGGCTGTTTCTGCCATGACTCCTTTTTCAACAGGAAGAGTTAAATGAACTGAAAGAACACATCACGCTGTATGAAGCTGCTGTGAAGCTTGGAGTAATTTCACTCGACTCGAACCCAGACTGGGAAAACCAACTCTCCGAGTCTTATGTGGATCTCGGTATTAAGAAGCTTAAAGGGAAAAACAGCAAAAATCACAGGTCAGTGTTTCTTCAAGATTAAAGATTCAAGAAAATTTTATTATCATTTACCGTATTTTCCGGACCATAAGGCGCTCAATACTTTACAAGTTCAAGTTCAAGTAAAGTTCAAGTTATTTATTTATATACCGCTTTTTACAACAGTACATTGTCACAAAGCAGCTTTACAGAATGAAAAGCCTTTAAACCCCCAAAGAGCGAGCCGAAGCGACAGTGGCAAGACAAAACTCCCTGTTATGTTGTTATTTAAGGAAGAAACCTTGTGAGGACCAAGACTCAGTGGGGGGGGACTCATCCTCCTTGAGCGGCCGGTCAGCAACAACAATGTAGGACACTAATGTAGAGATATTAAACAAATGGAAAAACTAACAACTGGAAAAGTATATGTGAGTCCATTAGGGGGCGTCCTGCAGGACCGCCAGTCCAATTAATATTCAGGTTCCATCCAGTATAAGTGGCAAGTGACAGTATATTGCCTCTAGTGCTTCAGTTCACGAACATAATTAAGTCATTCTAATTAGATGTTTTAGAAACATTAAATTTGAAATCATATTTACCAAAATCATATTCCCCAATCCAGAGAACCTCCAATCAGACCTTCTTTCATTCAGATGCTGTCTTTGCATCAGGATCCCATTATTCAGCTTTGCAGATACTAATGTTGCCATATTGGTTCCCGAATCCAGACTTTTATTAATTAGATGCCAACACTGTGTCCAGAAACCTGTCTTGTCCTTTCTCGTTTATACAGTAATGTTTTCAGGCGTCTTTCAGTCATTCATTTAGCCAATTTGCTCCCTTGTGACCCAAACCTGAGCCTATTCCGTATGTAAATTGCGCCTTATAAATTATAATGACTTATTTACTTTATTTTAGAGCACATAATGTCTATTGGTTTGTAAATATAATTTTATTTTTTTATTATTGAATTTTTAGCAGTCCCCTGTTGTCAGACTCCAGTCAGCCTAAGGAAGACCTCCTGAAAGACTTAAGGACTGAGTTGCAGCGCTGTTTAGCACAGCTGAAATCCAAGCGGGAGAAAATCACACAGCTGCAACAGGAGGTCCGGGCGTCCAAAAATCATGTGGAGCAGCTACAGAATCAGCTACAGGGGGCTGAGAGGACCGCTAAAGACTCTGTGGTTAGAATCATTCATTCATTCATCCATTATCTTCTGCTTAATCCTCTATTAGGGTCGCGGAGGGGTTCCCCATGCCCATCCAGGTGAGAACGTTTCAGGCGCTGGGCAGATACCCCCAGGACAGGACGCCAATCTATCGTTGGGTGCACACTCACTCTATATGGGGCAAGTTAGAGCATTCACTTTACCTTAAATCCATGTTTTTGGTCTGTGGGAGAAAACCGGAGAACCTGGAAAGGCACCGGAAAGGCACAAGGACACGGGGAGAACATGGAAACTCCACCCGGATTGGGATTCGGACCTGGAATCCCTGGCACTGAGAGGAGAACATGCTAACCACTAAGCCACCCTGCCCGCCAACCACAAAGGACCATTGATCGAAATTTAAATTAGGACATTCTTGCTGGGCGGCACGGTGGCTTAGTGGTTAGCATGTTCTCCTCTCAGCGTTAGGGAGTCCCCTGTGGGAGCAAACCGGAGAACCCGGAGGAAACCCACGCGGACACGGGGAGAACATGGAAACTGCACCCGGATTGGGATTCAGACCTGGAATCCCTAGTGCTGAGAGGAGAACATGCTAACCACTAAACCACCATGCCGCCCCAGGGTTAGGACAGTTCTAGAATACTTGTTCAGATCTAATATAACATGACCGAATACAAAAATAGTAACAGTATTTCGTGTCAATGCTTACGGAATTTAGGGGGGGGGGGGGTAATTTAGGGGGTTGAGAGGGGGAGTACATTGTGATTTATTTAAAATAATAAAAGTTCTTGCAAAGGGCTTGCAAACTTTCAGGCACCACTGTCCCTGATTGACGGGAAGTAAAATAAAATTAAAATTATTTCTAATGTGTTTCCTCAGACCATCAGACTGCCAAAACCAGTACTGATTAGCTGATTATCAGAATCAGAATATCTTTATTGTCATTATTTATACAAGGTATAACGAAATTAAGGTGCCATACTTTTCGGTGTCACATACTTAAATTACACAGATAAAGAGATTTAAAAGAGAACACTATAATTTACAATTTACAAAAAATTTTGAAAGAAAGAATTTATTTACAAGAGTGTATAAAATGTACAACCTGAGTGAAATTGTATTTATATATTGCACATTCAAAAGTGAATCATAGAAGGACACCAGCAGTCTCTGATTGATGTTATTATTCCTGAGAGTTACCAATTATTTAATGACGTGATTAGCAGCACCTTTCTGTTAATTAAATTTGTACTTATGGACGCAGTGAGAATACCTTTTTACTCAAAGATTTTAAGATTTTTTAAAAATGAAATAGCACTAATTGTCATGTAAGGCGGCACGGTGGTTTAGTGGTTAGCATGTTCTCTCAGCTCTAGGGATTCCCGGTTCGAATTCCCATCTGGGTGGAGTTTCCATGTTCTCCCCGTGTCTGCGTGGGTTTCCTCCGGGTTCTCCGGTTTCCTCCCACAGTCCAAAAAACATGGATCAAGTCAATTGAGTTCTCCAAATTGCCCCATATAGAGTGTGTCTGTGTGAGTGAGTGTGTGCCCAGCGATAGATTGGTGTCCTGTCCTGGGTTTATCTGCCCAGCGCCTGAAACGTTCTCCCCTGGATGGGCATGGGGAAACTTCCCACGACCCTAATAGAGGATAAAGCGGAAAATAATGGATGGATGAATGAATAATTGTCATGTGTTGTTCATCCCACGTTTTTTCTCACCTAATAAGACCCTCTGAAGATCGTGTCCTGGATTCTAAGAATCTATGATCTGATAAAACCATATAATAAATGTCTTAATTGTAAGTGGGTCGTTTCGGTTCTTTACAGGTCCGAGAGAACGGCTTGGAAAAGCTTTTGGAGCAGTCGAAGGCCCCTCATCAAGAGCTTGTGAGATTGGAAGAGGAGAGGCAGCAGCTCCACAAAAAAGTTCAGGTCTGTGTAGATTATCCATCCGTCCATTATCTTCTGCTTTATCCTCTATTAGGGTTGGGAGGGGTTCCCCATGCCCATCCAGGGGAGAACGTTTCGGGCGCTGGGCAGATACACCCAGGACAGGACACCAATCTATCACTGGACACACTCACTCACACAGGCACACTCTATATGGGGCAATTTGGAGAATTCAATTGACCTTAATTCATGTTTTTGGACTGTGGGAGGAAACCCACGTGGACACGGGGAGAACATGATAACTCCACCCAGATGGGGATTCGAACCGGGAATCCCTAGTGCTGAGAGGAGAACATGCTAAACCACTAAGTCACCGTGCCGCCCTCTGTGTAGATTAAATACAGTCTAAATATCAACATAATGAGTATGAGCAGATATTTTGGTGCAATTTATACTTTGGTGAATAATTCAGTGTAAGTTTTTTAATGTTAAATGAAAAACATGTGACCTATTTAGATTCAAGATTCAAGAAAATTTTGTTATCATTAATATCACATGTGATAAATGAGATAAGAATGAAATTATGGGTCACGGACCCCGATTACCCTGTTATTTTAAAGTTATAATTAAAATTTTAAAGAAGAAAATGAGATAAAAAAATACAGTATATAGATATGTGAAATATAATAGAATATACAATTATGAATATATATAATATATATAATATACAACTACAAATATAAATATAATCTAGAATATTTTAACTATAAATATAATATATAAATGTATGTATATACAGTATTTACAATAAATTTAAGAATATATATATATATATACACTATATATAAAAAGTAGTATATAATAGATATAAATATAGAATATAAATATAGCAGCATATAAAATGTATATAAAAGGTACATGTGAGATGAGATGATGATTTAGGCTCTGGTTCAAGTGTACTGGGCTAAATAATGTTCAAATAATCTCAAAGTGCTGATAAAAATTAATTCGATCATTCACTCCTTAAAACTTTATTTGTAAAATAAGACTGTAAGGTTTTAAAGGAGGAGATGGCATTAAAACTCTAAAGGCCTCTGGGGCATTTTTGTTTGCAGGCTCTTGAGATGCAGAATAAGGAGTTAAAGCAGAGCGAGGAGAAGGTCAAATCGGCTAATTCTCAGCTCTGCACCAAGATGAGGGAGATGATTCATGAGCTGGACAAGGAGAAACAGGAGGCGGCAGCAAGGTGAGAAACTCAAGGGTGAATAAAATGTTAGCGCTGCAACACAAAATCAATGGGTTAGTTGTTAAGCATTGATTTGCTCGCCATATATATATAAATTATTGTTTTATTGAAGTTAACAAATGAACATATAATATATATATATATATATTAGGGGAGTGGTAGCTCAGTGGTTAGGGTGTTGGGCTATCAATCTGAAGGTTGGCGGTTCAAATCCCACGTCCACTGAAGTTACCAGTGTGGGTCCTTGAGCAAGACCCTTAACCCTCATTGCTCCAGGGATGTTGTGATTAACCCTGTGTTCAACTTGTAAGTCGCTTTGGATAAAAGCGTCTGCTAAATGACCAAATGTAAATGTAAATATATATATATATATATATATATATATATATTCATTCATTATCTCCCGCTTTATCCCCTATTAGGGTCGTGGTTGGGTTCCCCATGCCCATCCAGGGGAGAACGTTTCGGGCGCTGGGCAGATAGACCCAGGACAGGGCGCCAATCCATTGCTGGGCACACACTCACTCACACAAACACTCTATATGGGGCAATTTGGAGAATTCAATTGACCTTGATCCATGTTTTTGGACTGTGGGAGGAAACCGGAGAACCCGGAGGAAACCCACGCGGACACGGGGAGAACATGGAAACTCCACCCAGATGGGGATTCAAACTGGGAATCCCTAGCGCTGAGAGGCGAACGCTAACCACTAAGCCACCGTGCCGCTATATATATACAATTATTTTTTTAATAATCTTTTTATTGTTTTTAAATAAATGTATTATTAATATTTAAATAAATTTGTTATTAAACCACAACACAAAAGACATATATACATAAATAATGATTGGAGGTACTGTAATAATTACATAAAAAAATAAAGACAACACACAAGCTCATAATAACCAATAACATAAAATAATAAACAAAAAATGAAAATAAATAAAAAATAATAATAATAATAATAAAGAAATAAATAGAAGATAGTAGACTGGTCATCTTTATAGTACAATATGAAGACTAGAGAGAAGTCACAGGGAAAGGTAAACAATAAAATCTCTGCTGATTAAGGGCAGTCCAGAGTGGACATTTTGGTAACATAGTCCAAGAAAGGGTCTCAAACTTTGTGGAATTTCTTTAATGGGCCAGTCCTAATATACCTAACCTTCTCTAGTTTTAAGACATGAATAATGTCTCTAATCCAATGTGTATATGAAGGAGGTATAGGTGACTTCCATTTGAGAAGTATTAGCCGTCTGGCAAGGAGAGTGACAACAAATGAACATATATAAATTTAAAAACCTTAAGTATATTTTGGTTTCTAAATACTGTGTAATATTTAAAAACAACATATTTTTGAGTATTATTAGTCTGTAAAATGTATGACAATTGGAAAAAAAATCATCTAACAATTAAAGGTGTTGTTCCATGATGTTGAAGCAGTGGCTTAACCTTATTCCTTTGTGACAAAATGGAATATCCATCCATCCATCCATTATCTTCAGCTTTATCCTCTATTAGGGTCGCGGGGGGGTTTCCCCATGTCCATCCAGGGGAGAACGTCTTGGGCGCTGGGCAGATACACCCAGGACAGGGTGCCAATCTATCGCTGGGCACACACTCACTCACACACACACACTCTATATGTGGCAATTTGGAGAATTCAATTGACTTGATCCATGTTTTTGGACTGTGGAAGGAAACCGGAGAACCCGGAGGAAACCCACGTTGACACGGGGAGAACATGGAAACTCCACCCAGATGAGGATTCGAACCGGGAATCCCTAGCGCTGAGAGGAGAACATGATAATAACTAAGCCACCGTGCCACCCCTGGAATATCCAGGATGCTTATTATAGACGTCATCATATTGGATGTGGCTTCAGAGATTTTTAAACCAGTCAGTGATGAAAACAAATATAGAATAACCGAAATAAAACATAAAATACTAAGTTTCAGCCCTAAATATCCATCCATTATCTCCCACTTTATCCTATATTAGGGTCGCGGGGGGGTTCCCCATGCCCATGCAGGGGAGAACGTCTTGGGCGCTGGGCAGATAGACCCAGGACAGGGCGCCAATCTATCACTGGACACACACTCACTCACACACACATACACACACTCTATATGGGTCAATTTGGAGAACTCAATTGACTTGATCCATGTTTTTGGACTGTGGGAGGAAACCGGAGAACCCGGAGGAAACCCACGTGGACACGGGGAGAACATGGAATCTCCACCCAGATGAGGATTCGAACCGGGAATCCCTAGCGCTGAGAGTAGAACATGATAATAACTAAGCCACCGTGCCGCCATAATTAATATAATATAATATATTCACTCATTCATTCATTATCATCCACTTTATCCTCTATTAGGGTCGTGGTGTGGTTCCCCATGCCCATCCAGGGGAGAACGTTTCAGGCGCTGGGCAGATACACCCAGAACAGGGCGCCAATATTATCACTGGACACACACTCACTCACACAGACACACTCTATATGGGGGCAGACACGGGGAGAACATGGAAACTCCACCCAGATTGGGATTCAAACAGGGAATCCCTAGTGCTGAGAGAACATGCTAATCACTAAGCCACCGTGCCGCCCTAAATATTAGGAATTAATTTAGCAAAATCCAAGAATCAGATTTACACCCAGCATTTAACAAACATGTTCATGAGGACATTGGGTTTGTGCAGCACGCATGTTTGCGATTGTGCGTTTGTGTGTACAGTTCTTGTGTTGTGACACGTGAGCTTGTGTGTGTTGAGGAATGAGAGGATGCAACAGCAGTACAGAGACGATGTGGTGCAGAGGGTTCGTTCAGAGCTGACTCAGGAACATCAAGCTCACATGGAGACGCTCACTGCAGAACATGCAGAGCAGATCCTGCAGCAGCAGTAAGGGCATCATCTGAACCGACGGCCTCATGGTTTTAATTGGTTTCGAATGATTGGTGCTATAATATCGATAACTTTGTGTCTATTTATTCACGTCCTCACCACAGGACTAAAATAAATGAGCTCAGGCAGGAGATGTTAGCTGTGCAGGAGTGTTATATCTCTGTTTGCAAAGAAAAGGACCGACTGGAGGACACTCTACAGAGCAGGACTGAAGAGGAGAAACAACTGAAAGAGATGGAGGTCATTAACTGCATGCATCATGCATACACACATGCACACACAAAGATCCCCCCTTTGAGATATATATATATATATATATATATATATATATATATATATATATATATATATATATATATATATATATATATCCATCCATTATCTTCCGCTTTATCCTCTATTAGGGTCGTGAGGGGGGGTTCCCCATGCCCATCCAGGGGAGAATGTTTCAGGCGCTGGGCAGGTACACCCAGGACAGGATGTCAATCTATCACTGGGCACACACTCACTCACACAAACACACTATATGGGGCAATTTGGGGAACTCACGCGGACACAGGGAGAACATGGAAACTCCACCCAGATGGGGATTTGAACCGAGAATCCCTAGTTCTCCTAGAGAGAACATGCTAACCACTAAGCCACCGTGCCCCCCCCTTTCTCGCTCACTCTCTCTCTATATATTTATATCTATATATAAATATATATATAATATGTAGTGTGATCCGTTTGTCCAGCCATGACATTATTGACAATAACACACACTTCTGAGTATTTCACATTCATATCAATGGTGTGATATACGTTGATCAATGTTTACTTTAAAAAATTGTTTACATTACACTAGATAGACTAGATTACGATGAGGATGGGAGATGTAATGAGATCCCATTAGACTTAATATCTAGACAATGATTACCGTATTTTCCAGACCATAAGGCGCACCGTATTATAAGGCGCAGTCTGAATTACGGGGTCTATTTCTGTATTTGAGCCACGTATAAGGCGCACCGTACTATAAGGCGCAGTCTGAATTAGGGCCTCTATTTCTGTACGGTACTTATTCTGTACGGCAGCGTATTATAAGGCACTCGCTAAAACATACGATCTACAAGAAAAGTAAAGGATGCAGAACGCTGATTTATAATTGAAGTTTATTCTACTACTTGATAAAACACATTATTTTAATCTCTCTTCTCCCACAAATCCATCAGCGTCCTCGTCTTCTGTGTCTGAATTAAAAAGCTGGTTCTCTATGGAGCACTCCGGTGTTCCCTCTCATCGATGTCCGAGTCCGTCTCGTCTCCGGGCGGCCGTTCGGCGACGACGCCGGCTTTCGCGAAAGCTCGGACGACGGTCACGGCAGAGACCTCAGCCCAGGCGTCCACAATCCATTCACAGACGGTGGCGTAACTCGCCCCGCCGCCGCCTCCCGAGTTTTAGTAAACGTGTGTTCGCCGTCTATCATCCATCGCTCCCACGCCGCCCGCGACTTTACTTTAAACGGCCCGTTTACCCCAATGTCCAGCGGTCGGAGTTCTTTAGTTAATCCTCCCGGAATGACGGCGAGCTCCGGATTAATTTTCTTCACTCAGCTTTTCTGTTAGATGAGCGCGCATGGAGTCACAGATCAGCAGGGCGGCGATGTGGGGGAAAAAACCACCCGGTCGCACAACAATACTTTTATAGAATTTGGAACTCCGTACACGTATAAGGCGCACCGGATTATAAGGCGCACGTCCGAGGTGCACGGCTTTTAGGTGCGCCTTATAGTCCGGAAAATACGGTAAATAACGCTGGACAAATAAATAACGAGAAAACGGTGCTATGCGTCGTGCCTAACAAACACCTCTTTCCTGTGATTTTGTTACAATAATACATACTCATGCCTTATTGCATCATTATCAAACTGATAGTTCCGGTCTTTAAATCTGAGCTGTTCGTTCATCTGGGACATTATTGTCAACAATAATAAAAATATTATTAATATTAAATACATTGTGGAGGACCAGTTCCTTAAGGATTTGGTTTTCAATAAATGCATTTATGAATCAAAGCTTGTTTTTTTATTATAGTGTGTTTGTAACCATCATTAATAAGGTTAGTAATGCAGCGCTCGAGGTTGTGCATTATTATGAATAAATCACGGTAAAGGCACTTCGCTTCACTACACCTCTTTCCTGTGATTTATTCAGAATAATGCACACCCTCTCATGCCTTATTGCTGTTATATATTATGGGTATAACCATTGTCTTGATTGTTAAGTCCTGATGGAATCTGGCCACATACACTATATAGAGAGATGAATTGGGATGCCAACGAAATTCATTATTAGGTGCTTTAATGGTCTTCCCTGTTACAGCTAGTGTTAATGCTTTAGAAAGGACTTGTTACAAACTTAAGTGTTAAGTAATTATTGTTAGTCCATAGGTGTTTGATGGGGTCAGTGCAGGCCTGTCAGGTTCTTTCAGCTGTGAGTTATGGATCATGCTTTGCGTGTTGGGATAGAACAGGACCTTTCCCCAGCTGTTTCCAAAGTCAGATGAATAGAGTTTCTTGGTTAGGTCTTTGATTTACATTTACATTTCATTTGGTCATTTATTAGATACTTTTATCCAAAGTGACTTATAAGGGGAGCACAGGTTTAATCACAACATCCCTGGAGCAATGAGGGTTAAGGGTCTTGCTCAAGGACCCACATTGGTAACTTTGGTGGACCTGGGATTTGAACCCCCAACCTTCAGATTGATAGCCCAACGCCCTGACCACTGAGATTCCACGCCCTCAACTATAGGGATGTGACTATACAAAAACACCTGACTTCTATGATCAATAGCTGTATGCCAAAACTTTTGAACTTTAGTGAGAGTTTTAAAGGTTTATTTATGTTCTTATGTTTCTTAGATGAAAATCCGACAGGAGACTGCGGCAGCTCTGGCGAAACAGAAAGCAGATTTAATGTCGCAGCACCAGGAGGCTGTCGAGCTGCTCAAGGCTCAGTGGACTGAAGAGAAAAAAACTGAGATCCAGAAGCATCTGGATTCTTCCAAGAACAACTGCATCGAGGTTACATTTAGAATTAGGTTTTTAATTAAGGCCGAGCCCTCGGTTATTGACCTTTTACTACGAAGTCCTATTTAAGAAAGTTCTGAAGGGTTTGTAATTAATGATTCGACACAAAAATCGATTTTAAAAAATGAGATTTTTTTTTAATTAGCTGGCAACGTTGAAACCAACTGCTGCTACAAAAATATATACAGTTTGAATAATCGAGCAATAGAATACAAGAGAACATGTGATATTATCATGATCATAGATCATCATCCCAGATCACAAGTTTGTGGAAATAAAACTGAGCTGATCGGATCAGACTGATTATTAACTAATATATTAATATATTTAATATATTAATTTTAAGGGTATAAAGGGTGCACTTGAAAAAAAAAAGCTTTGTAATGTTGATAGAATTTAGATTAATTTAGAGAATATAGATTAATTAGAATATAGATTATTGTTTGTGCATAAATATTAAAACTTGTTTACAGTTCACAAAAGTTTAGAATATTTTGTTAAACTGCTGTGAAATAAAGTTACATTTCCTTCAATAGTTATAAATAATGGCAAAGCGTGTGCGAGTGTCACAAATCTTGGGGTGGTTAGGGTGGTAGTTCGGTGGTTAGGGTGTTAGTTCGGTGGTTAGGGTGGTAGTTCGGTGGTTAGGGTGGTAGTTCAGTGGTTAGGGTGGTAGTTCGGTGATTAGGGTGGTGGTTCCCCATGTTCTTCCAGGGGAGAACGTTTTGGGCTCTGGGCAGATACACCCATGACAGGACACCAATCTATCACTGGGGACTCACTTACTCACTCACACAAAAACACACTCTATATGGGGCAATTTGGAGAATTGATCCATGATTTTGAACTGTGGAGGAAACCGGAGAACCCGGAGGAAACCCACGCGGACACGGGGAGAACATGGAAACATTTTTTAGCTTTTTAATACATTTAAAAAGCTTAAGTATATTTTGGTTTCTAAATACTGTGTAATATTTAAAAATGTTTTTGAGTATTATTAGTCTGTAAAATGTCTGACAATTGGAAAAAAAAAATCATCTAACAATTAAAGGTGTTGGTCCATGATGTTGAAGCAGTGGCTTAACCTTATTCCTTTGTGACAAACTGGAATATCCATCCATCCCTTATCTTCGGCTTTATCTTATATTAGGGTCGCGGGGGGGGTTCCCCATGCCCATCCAGGGGAGAACGTTTTGGGCGCTGGGCAGATAGACCCAGGACAGGGCGCCAATCTATCACTGGACACACACTCACTCACACAGACACACTCTATATGGGGCAATTTGGAGAACTCAATTAACTTGATCCATGTTTTTGGACTGTGGGAGGAAACCGGAGAACCAGGAGGAAACCCACGTAGACACGGGGAGAACATGGAAACTCCACCCAGATGGGGATTCGAACTGGAAATCCCTAGCGCTGAGAGGAGAACATGCTAACCACTAAACCACCGTGCTGCCCTTTACTTGCATATGTACTCTATACATGCAATGTGTTTAAATACGTTTTGCTTGCCCCTATAGCTGGAGAAGAAATGGGCAGACAGACTGGAGGAGGTGATGAAAAGTCATCAGAAAGCTCCAGCCACAGAAACACAACATGTCTCCTGTCAAATCGACAGCCCTGAGCCATCAGGACAGCGTGTGTCCCTGGAGGAGTTAGAAGCCAGACTGTGTGCTCAGAGAGTAACACTGCAGGAAGAAGCTGACACAAAGCTGAAGATGGCTGTTGAAGAGGCTCTCGGAACACGCGAAGGGGAACTGCAGCAGAAACATGCGCAGAACTTAAAATCACAGGTACGTTTAACGTTTCGTATTTTCAAAGCTACCTTACCGCTATGACTCCTGGGTAAGATCCACACACATCTGCCTTTCTGCAGGTTGAAACTGCTGTCTCAAGAGCGAAAGCTCACTGGCTTCAAAACCTGACCTCCCTCCCGGAGTATCAAGTCAGCCTGAAAACCGAGAGAGACCGCTGGGAGAAGCTGCAGCTGCAAGACACTGATGAGCAGGTGGAGATGTCTTGTTTAAGTTTTAACCTTTAATCCGCTGTGTATCAGGGGATGTGTTATACTTTTACATTACATAGTACATAGGCTTAGTGGTTAGCATGTTCTCCTCTCAGTGCTAGGGATTCTGGTTCGAATCCCAATCTGGGTGGAGTTTCCATGTTCTCCCCGTGTCCGTGTGGGTTTCCTCCAGGTTCTCCGGTTTTCTCCCACAGGGGAATCCCTAACGCCCAATTTAAGTTTCGATCAATGGTCCTTTGTGGTGTCCATGTTCTCCCCATGTCTGTCTGGGTTTCCTCCGGGTTCTCCGGTTTCCTCCCACAGTCCAAAAACATGGCTCAAGTCAATTGAATTCTCCAAATTGCCCCATATAGAGTGTGTGTGTGTGAGTGAGTGCGTGCCCAGCGATGGATTGGCGCCCTGTCCTGGGTGTATCTGCCCAGCGCCCGAGGCGTTCTCCCCACATGGGGAACCCCACCGCGATCCTACTAGAGGATAAAGCAGAAGATAATGAATGAATGAATGAAAGGGTGTGGTGGCTCAGTGATTAGGGTGTTGGGCTAGCAATCTGAAGGTTGGGGGTTCAAATCCCAGGTCCACTGAAGTTACCAGTGTGAGTCCTTGATCAAGACCCTTAACCCTCATTGCTGCAGGGATGTTGTGATGAACCCTGTGCTCACCTTGTAAGTCGCTTTGGATAAAAGTGTCCAATAAATGACCAAATGTAATGGAAATGTAAAAAGTCATTTAGCAGATGCTTTTTTTTTTATCCAAAGCGACTTACAAATAAGGGAATATTTTTGGATTTGTATTTCATCGTTTTTATAGTTTACAGACCATGACACAGATTTGTGAAAAATCCTGGACCTGGAGCACTTAAACTTAAACTGAAGGACCAAGAGGGGCTCTATAGGCTGTATGTGTTGTTTCAGACACTGATTCCTCCACTCACGTCTCATAACAACGTCGGAACAACGTTAATGTGGCTAAAAATTCAGCAAGTTCCATTCAGATTTATTCTCATTTCTTCGTTTTTATTTTTATTATATTCCATCAGTACAATGAACCCATCAAAGTTACCCTAGGACTACATTTATATATATATATATATATATATATATATATATATATATATATATATATATATATATATATTAATTAATTAATTATCTCCTGCTTTATCCTCTATTAGGGTTGTGGGGGCGGGGGGGGGGGTTCCCCATGCCCATCCAGGGAAGAACGTCTTGGGCGCTGGGCAGATAGACCCAGGACAGGGTGCCAATCTATCACTGGACACACGCTCACTCACACAGACACACTCTATATGGGACAATTTTGAGAACTCACTTGACTTGATCCATGTTTTTGGACTCTGGGAGGAAACCGGAGAACCCAGAGGAAACCCACGCAGACACGGGGAGAACATGGAAACTCCACCCAGATGGGGATTCGAACTGGAAATCCCTAACGCTGAGAGGAGAACATGCTAAACACTAAACCACCGTGCCGCCCTATATATATATTATTTTACATATTTTAGTTTGATACATCATCCCAGAATGTTGTTTCTGGGTCGCAATGGGTGCTGAATATTGACCTAAGGAGAACATGCAAACTACACAGCAAAGACCCAGGTCATCAACTTTAGTAATTAAACCCAGGAACTTATTCCTATGAGGATACAGTTTTACTAACAGAGCCATGGTTCCAATTATTAGGTATTATTTATCTATATTAGGGTTTTCTGCCGCCTGGTGGGCAATGAAGTTACTGTAAGTTGTCTGTAAAACAACTATTTGACTATTATAATTCATTCATTCATTCATTATCTCCCGCTTTATCCTCTATTAGGGTCGTGGGGGGGTTCCCCATTCCCATCCAGGGGAGAACATTTCGGGCGCTGGGCAGATACATCCAGGACAGGACGCCAATCTATCACTGGGCACACACTCACACAAACCACACTCACCACACTCTATATGGGGCAGTTTGGAGAATTGATCCATGATTTTGGACTGTGGGAGGAAACCGGAGAACCCGGAGGAAACACACGCAGACACGGGGAGAACATGGAAACTCCACCCAGATTGGGATTCGAACTGGAAATCCCTAGCGCTGAGAGGAGAACATGCTAACCACTAAGCCACCATGCCGCCGCTATTATAATTTAAAAAAAAAAAAATTTATGTTTTTTTTATAAAAATGAAATGTACCTTTGTGTCTAAATTTATGAATTGTTTTGAAAAATGGTAAATATTAAACAAAAGTGTCTCTAAGGTTGTTCTTTTTTTTTTTTTTTAAACTGGCAGTAATAAAATAAAACCCACTTTAGATTGTTTTTTAGAACAAGTCTGGGTTTTCATACTTACACAAGCGTCTTGTTCTTTTATAATCCTTCAGGTGTCTTTAGCAATAAAGGCAGCAGGTAAGAAATGGCAGGAGACTCTTGCTGAAAAAAGCAAAGAGCTGGAGGACAACGTGAGCAGAAACCAAGTTCTTGAAAAGCAGGTGCACAGCCTCCAAACGCAGCTAGAACGACACCGCGAGGAACAGACGGCGCTCCTGAAAGCCGAGCTGTCTGCGGCTAGAGCCGCGTGGAGCCTCGACAAGGAAGAGGCGATGATCAACCTGAGGACTCAGTTCCAGAGGGAGCAGCAGAACCAACAGCAGAAATATCAGAGCCAACTGGAGAGAAGCATAGCAGAAACACGTGAGGAGAGCCTCAGGAAGGCTCAGGTGCTCCTACAGGAGAACCTGAATAACAAGGAGAAGGAATGGAGGAGTCAGGAAGAGCTCAGGTCAGTACACTGAATATAAACCGTTACCTTGCGTTATACAGTCAACAATGTTGGCGCCAAAAAATACAAATAAAACTTCAGAATCAGTTTGTTTTGCCATGTATATTACACACAAGGAATTTTGTTCCGGCATGATGGTGTCTCTCTTGTAAATTGCAATTTACTATATTTACAATAAACAGTAATATTTACAAATAACATATTTGCTGTACAATATGATACATTCATTCATTCATTCATTATCACCTGCTTTATCCTCTATTAGGGTCGCGGTGGGGTTCCCCATGCCCATCTAGGGGAGAACATTTCGGGCGCTGGGCAGATACACCCAGTACAGGGCGCCAATCCATCGCTGGGCACACACTCACTCACACAGACACACTATATGGGGCAATTTGGAGAATTCAATTGACTTGATCCATGTTTTTGGACTGTGGGAGGAAACCGGAGAACCCGGAGGAAACCCACGCGGACACGGGGAGAACATGGAAACTCCACCCAGAAGGGGATTCGAACCGGGAATCCCTAGCAATATGATACATATGTTATAAAATATATATGGAAAGGTGCATTTATGCTGAGGATTATAAGCTGTTTATATGTGTGATGGCGTGAGGAAAGAAACTGTTCGAGTGTCTGGTTGTTTTGGTGTACAGTGATCTGTAGGGGTGTCTTCAACTAAGGATTTTCATAGTCGAATCTGATTCGTCAGATTTTCCTTATAGTCGACTGATAGTCGAATCAGTTAAAATTTCACCACAAGATGGCGCTGTAAGCGTGGTTTTAAAAAATATATTTTTTTATATTTTACTTGTTTTTCTAGAGCACCGTAAATGGGATCCCCGTTCTGGACTTTTGCGCTGATGTTGGTTGTTGTCGTGTGATATGCAAGAATTAGATGACATAAATTAAATTGCACTTTACTTTCTTGGGTTCGTTTTTATCTTTTTCAAAATACTCCCGTACTTTGGAAGCTTTTTTAGTAGCCATAGCCATCATGGAAAAATACAGCGGTAGATGCTAACGGCCCTGTGGCGTGTTCAGCTCTGCTCATTTGGAATGTGCAACTAACTGCAGGGGGAGCTTTATTAATGTGTAGCCTATTGTTAAAGCGCACACATCATTTAAAAAAAATATGAACAGAAATTAGGATGATTTTATTTGACAAAAGGCTATATATATAACGAAAACAAAGACATTTCATGTAAAAACTAATGCTTAGCAGCAGCCATGGGCGCCCCCATGTGGTCAAAATGGTACATTCGACTATGAGGTTCATAGTCGACTACGGTTCTCCGAATCGAATCGTCGAATCAGCGAATATTGCAGCTCACTCCTAGTGATCTGTATCGTCTGCCGGAGGGGAGGAGCTGAAATAAATTGTGTCCAGGGTGTGAGGGGTCCATGATGGTTTTCTCTGCCCGTTTTCTGGTTCTTGAGGTGTACAAGTCCTGCAGGGTGGGCTTACGTCTGAGTAACTTCTTCTGAGTAACTTCAAAATACTTCGTTTTAGGTTGAAGGAGGAAAGGAAGTGCATCCAGGAGATGGTACTAGCTGAATTAAAGGAGGTGCTAAACAAGTTACAGGATGGGACTGAAGAGCGAGACAGCAGAGACGATAGTCTTAAAGCCAGACTGGGAGACATGTGCCGGAAGACCCTCCTTAAAACTGTAGCAAACACAAAGCAGGAGTGGGTGAAGGTTAGAAACATCATAGTCTGGATCCGTTTCGTCGCCGTACCGCATCTATCCATCTATCCATCCATTAATTATCTTCCGCTTTATCCTCTACTAGGGTCACGGAGGGGGTTCTCCATGCCCATCCAGGGGAGAAAGTTTTGGGTGCTGGGCAGATACACCCAGGACAGGGCGCTAATCTATCGCTGGGCACACACTCACTCACACACACACACTCCATATGGGGCAATTTGGAGAACTCAATTGACTTGATCCATGTTTTTGGACTGTGGGAGTAAACCGGAGAACCCGGAGGAAACCCACGCGGACACGGGGAGAACATGGAAACTCCACCCAGATTGGGATTCGAACCGGGAATCCCTTGTGCTATACACACTATTTATTCATTCATTCATTATCTTCCGCTTTATCCTCTACTAGGATCGTGGGGGGGGTTCCCCATGCCCATCCAGGGGAGAATGTCTCGGGCGCTGGGCAGATACACCCAGGACAGGGCGCCAATCCATCGCTGGGCACACACTCACTCACACAGACACACTCTATATGGGGCAATTTGGTGAATTCAATGGAGTTGATCCATGTTTTTGGACTGAAACCCACGCGGACACGGGGAGAACATGGAAACTCCACCCAGATTGGGATTCGAATCGGGAATCCCTTGTGCTATACACACTCTATTCATTCATTCATTATCTTCCGCTTTATCCTCTACTAGGATCGTGGGAGGGTTCCCCATGCCCATCCAGGGGAGAACGTCTCGGGCGCTGGGCAGATACACCCAGTACAGGGCGCCAATCCATCGCTGGACACACACTCACTCACACCGACACACTCTATATGGGGCAATTTGGAGAAGTCAATTGACTTGATCCATGTTTTTGGACTGTGGGAGGAAACCGGAGAACCCGGAGGAAATCCACGCAGACACGGGGAGAACATGGAAACTCCACCCAGATTGGGATTCGAACCTGAATCCCCACCGCTGAGAGGAGAACATGCCAACCACTAAGCCACTATAGAGATTGGGCTCACTGCAGTGATACAGGGTGATTATCTGAGTACACTAAATGTCAGCAGGCTGGTCATCTAACATTACATCATCAGTGAGATGTTTTCACATGACTGCCGTTTACAGGAAACTGTGTATTGCATCAACCCCGAGTAACCCCAGCTCGTACTTATATGATGCTTGAACACATTCTGGGGCTTATTTTGTTCTTATTTTCTGTATGTTTTCTTATTTTCTATTTTCTTTTTGTACTTATTTTCTGTTTACATTTTGCAGCCCTAAAACCTTCCACTGTCTTAAGGTGCTAAACCTTATAAAATGCTCTAATGGGAATAAATTAAACACCTTTTGGTGAGGTGTCTCAACACTTGCGTCCCTGTAGTATTATATAAGACGTATTGCTTTCGGAACCCATTGAATCCTGCGATATGTTTGTCATCAGGGCAAAATAAATAAATATGTAACCTGGTTATTAAGCTACTTAACTGAATATTTTTGTATTTTTAAACATGTTTTTACTCTCCATGGTTCAGTCAGTGTATGATCCCATGTTGTTTTTTTGTCTGTGGTGCAGATCAGTGAAGAGAAGTTAAGACTTGTACTTAAGGAGACCCAGGAGCAACATGAGCGAGAGCTCCACCGTTTACGTCGTAAGTATCTTGCTATAATTTGAATCCAAAGTGTTGCAAATGATTATCATACAGTTCATGATGATTGAGATACACCCAGGACAGGGCGCCAATCTATCACTGGACACTCACTCACACAGACACACTCTATATGGGGCAAGTTGGAGAATTCAATTGACCTTGATCCATGTTTTTGGAGAACCCGGAGGAAACCCACGCGGACACGGGGAGAACATGGAAATTCCACCCAGATTGGGATTCGAACTGGGAATCTTTTTTATTAGTATTAAGTATAATATGGCACAGTGGCTTAGTGGTTAGCATGTTCTCCTCTCAGTGCTAGGGATTCCCGGTTCGAATCCCCATCTGGGTGGAGTTTCCATGTTCTCCCCGTGTCTGCGTGGGTTTCCTCCGGGTTCTCCGGTTTCCTCCCACAGTCCAAAAACATGGATCAAGTCAATTGAGTTCTCCAAATTGCCCCATATAAGAGTGTGTCTGTGTGAGTGAGTATGGATCAAGTCAATTGAATTCTCCAAATTGCCCCATATAGAGTGTCTGTGTGAGTGAGTGAGTGTCCAGTGATAGATTGGTGCCCTGTCCTGGGTGTATCTGCCCAGCGCCCGAAACTTTCTCCCCTGGATGGGCATGGGGAACCCCCCTGCGACCCTAATAGAGGATAAAGCGGGAGATAATGGATGGATGAAAGTATTATAGTGTTAATTCATTATTGGCAGGTTATGTGTAAAAAGTCCAACAACACATGACTTTCTATGTTTTACAGATTCTTCATCCCAGGGAGCTGTGTGCAACAACAAGAACTGTAGTGAGTCCATCAGCAGGCTTGAGAAGAAGAGTCAGGTGCTGCAGAAGCATCTGGAAAAAGCCTGCCGTCAACTCCAGAACACAGTCCGTGAGAACAAGAGCACTCTGCACAAATTAAAAGGTATGTTGTACTTTATCTTTTAAACTTTTCGCATATTATTTCATAATTCTTTATGCCCATTCAGGGGAGAACGTTCTATCACTGTCACAGTGTCGTCACTGCCAATCTATCACTCACTCACACACTCACACGAACAATAATAGGGACAATAACCTCCAATTCATGTTTTTGGACTGTGGGAGGAAACCGGAGAACATAGAGGAAACCCACAAGAACACTGGGAAACCAACCACCAGGATCGGTATTCCAACCTGGATCTTCAGCACTAAAAGTCAGATGTGTGCCGTCTGTACCAAAATCATCATTCATTCATCCATTATCTTCCTCTTAATCCTCTATTAGGCTTGTGAGGGGTTCCCCATGCCCATCCAGGGGAGAACGTTTCGGGCACTGGGCAGATACACCCAGGACAGGACGCCAATCTATCACTGGACACACACTCACTCACACACAGACACACTCTATATGGGGCAATTTAGTCCATTCATTTTACCTTGAATCCATGTTTTTGGCCTGTGTCCAAATCAGTCATTCATTCATTATCTCCCGCTTTATCCTCTATTAGGGGCGCGGGGGGGGGGGGTCACCATGCCCATCCAGGGGAGAACGTTTCGGGCGCTGGGCAGATACACCCAGGACAGGGCGCCAATCCATCGCTGGGCACACACACACTCACACAGACACAGAATTTGGAGAATTCAATTGACTTGATCCATGTTTTTGGACTGTGGGAGGAAACCGGAGAACCCGGAGGAAACCCACGCGGACACGGGGAGAACGTGGAAACTCACCAAGATTGGGATTCGAACCGGGAATCCTTAGTGCTGAGAGGAGAACATGCTAAACACTAAGCCACCTGTGTCCAAATCAGTATCATTCAAGTTCTTATAACATCCATATAGAACATGAAACAATAGCTTTTATAATTAGGAGTATTGTTCATGTATTATAGCTCAGTAGTTCCTCCTCCTGTAACCTTTTTATAGCTGTGAGTCTTTTTTTATGTTGTTGTTATTGTTATTATTATTATTATTATTATTATTTTAGAAGAGCATGAAGCAGCTTTGTGCAAACAGAGACAAGCTCATGCCCAAGCCCTGGAGGAGACCAAAGCATCGGCATATAAGCAATCAAGGTTAATACCACTCACATGTTATACGTTGGATTAAATCAGTATTTAAAATGAAGTGCTTGCTTTTAAATATCTTACAGTGGAGCTGTCAGTCAACCGACTCTTCAAGCTGGCCTTGAAGAAATGACGGCACAATACATGAGAACTGTACAGAGTATCCGAGGTGAGCGTTTTAACCTCAGAGTTGTGCATGGCTTTATGGATCCCACCGGATTGCTGAGTGTAATTAATGGCGTGTGGTGCAGGCGACATGCTCCGCTACCTTCAGGAGAGCAAGGATAGGGCGGCGGAGATGATCCGAGCGGAGGTGCTGAGGGAAAGGCAGGACACGGCGCGCAGGATGCGCAGGTACTATCTGACCTGTCTGCAGGAGTTACTGGAGGAGGGGGGGCAGACCTCAGGGTAAGATCCGAGTCCGATTCCTTGGTTTTGAAGTTTGTAGAATAATACCTGCAGAATCGGACATGTTTAACAGACGTGCTTCTGTTAAAAGCAGAGCAGAGAAGAAAATCATTAATGCTGCAAGTAAACTCGCTGCCATGGCCAAAGTGCTGGAGACGCCGGTGGCAAAAAAGAAACCACCGCGGAATCAAAACGTTTTAGGTAAATATCTGTGTTTCCAATACTGTTGCTTTTTGTTTCTTAAATATTTCTGCAATTTTTAACTAATTAGTTACATTTTTGTTTTTACAAATTTTAATTAAATTTTTTTAACAAATTTTAAAATTTTTTAATCTGCTTATTAGCGTTTGTCAGCAAAGGCATTAAATGTGGGATTACAGATGGAACTTTTGCAGTTCCACCACTGCATTGATTTATTTTGGTTAAGATGAACATTTTGTGGGCGGCACAGTGGTGTTTAGTGGTATTCCCGGTTCGAATCCCAATCTGGGTGGAGTTTCCATGTTCTCCCCGTGTCCGCGTGGGTTTCCTCCGGGTTCTCCGGTTTCCTCCCACAGTCCAAAAACATGGATCAAGTCAATTGAGTTCTCAAACTTGCCCCATATAGAGTGTGTATGTGTGAGTGAGTGTGACCAATGATAGATTGGCACCCAGTTCTGGGTGTATCTGCCCAGCGCCTGAAACGTTCTCCCATGGATGGGCATGGGGAACCCC
>JAFMOC010000685.1:0-15000 GCA_019802505.1 Corydoras sp. C115 | reverse complement strand
CTCCCATCTGGTTCCTAAAGTGGGAGAACTTGTCCATCTCAGTGCCGCAGAGTTTTTGGAGAACCTGAAGTCCGGCCATCATGTCCCTGTGCTGTTTGAGTGTGTTGTCTTCGCTGGTGGTCGTTGGCATCGCGCTGAAGTTGCAGTTTCCTTACTTTCTGCAGGACTGCGTCTACATGCTGAAGGCGCTGGGCTTCGGGATTCGACTCGAGAGCTACAAGAGGAGAGGACGCTTCCACAGCATTGTGGACCGTTTTGAGGAAACCGCCAGGAGACAGCCGCACAAAACCTTCCTCCGCTTCGAGGGGCAGAGCTTCTCTTATTCGGAGGTGGACCGGCGGAGCAACAGGCTGGCCCGCTCGCTGCGCACGGTGGCCGGGCTGAGGAGGGGCGACACCGTGGCCTTGTTCCTGGGGAACGAACCGAGCTTCATCTGGACCTGGCTCGGGCTCGCCAAGCTGGGCTGCGCGGCGGCTTTACTCAACTTCAACATCCGCTCCAAATCTCTGCTGCACTGCTTCTCCTGCTGCGGGGCCAACGTGCTGATCGTGGGAGAAGGTAAGACGTTCGGCTTCGAGTTCTTAAAGGCGGACAGGAACCTTCTGCACGAGGGGAACCGAACCGAACGGCTTCTGACGAGGAGGACGTGGGTCGCGTTACTGGGGCAAAGGTCACAGAGAACATGTGCGTTCTGTCAGACGGTGTGGTGGAGACGTTCTGATCATCCATCCATTATCTGGATGGGCATGGGGGGGGGGGGGGGTTAAGTGGTAGTTCCCCATGCCCATCCGGAGGGGGGGTTGGTTCCCCATGCCCTCCCGGGGGGGGGGGGGGGGGGGGGGTTGGTTCCCCATGCCCATCCAGGTGTGTGTGTGTGGGGGGGGTTGGTTCCCCATGCCCATCCGGGGGGGGGGGGTGGTTCCCCATGCCCATCCGGGGGGGGGGGGGGGGTTTGGTTACCCATGCCCATCCAGGTGGGGCGGGGGGGGATTTTCCCCATGCCCTCCTGGGAGGGGGGGGGGGGTTGGTTCCCCATGCCCATCCAGAGGGAGGGTTAGTTCCCATGCCCTCCTGGGGGGGGTGGGGGGTTGGTTCCCCATGCCCATCCGGGGGGTGGGAGTGGTTCCCCATGCCCATCCAGGGGGTGGGGGTGGTTCCCCATGCCCATCCTGGGGGAGGGGGTTGGTTCCCCATGCCCATCCAGGGGGTGGGGGTGGTTCCCCATGCCCATTCGGAGGGGGGGTTGGTTCCCCATGCCCATCCTGGGGGGGGGGAGTTGGTTTCCCATGCCCATCCTGGGGGGGGGGAGTTGGTTTCCCATGCCCATCCAGGGAGTGGGGGTAGTTCCCCATGCCCATCCGGTTGGGAGGTGTGGTTCCCCATGCCCATTAAGGGGAGAATGTTTCGGGCGCTGGGCAGATACACCCAGGACAGGTCACCAATCTATCTGTAGGCACACACTCACACAGACACACTCTATATGGGGCAAATCTGAGAACTCAATTGACCTTAATCCATGTTTTTGGACTGTGGGAGGAAACCCACACGGACACGGGCAGAACATGGAAACTCCACCCAGACTGGGTTTCTGATTGTGGTAGAAGGTAAGGAGTTCAAATTCGAGTCTGAGTTCTTAAATACGCACAAGAACCTTCTGCACGAGGGGAACCGAACCGAACGGCTTCTGACGAGGTGAACGTGGGTCGCTTTACTGGGGCAATGGTCAGTCACAGAGAACATGTGCGTTCTGTCAGACGGTGTAGTGGAGACGCTTTATCCTCTATTAGGGTTGTGGGGGGTTCCCCATGCCCATCTAGGGGAGAATGTTTCGGGCGCTGGGCAGATACACCCAGGACAGGACGCCAATCTATCACTGGACACACACTCACTCACACAGACACACTCTATATGGGGCAATTTGGGGAATTGAATTGAACTTGATCCATGTTTTTGGACTGTGGTGACTTTTGGTAACTGACCTGGGATTTGAACCCACAACCTTCAGATTGATAGCCCAACACCCTGAGCACTGAGCTACCACACTGTAGTAGAAACACATACAGATAATTAAATAATAGATTCAGACTTGTGTTCTCTGTTGTTGGTTCATAGACACTGCTGTTGTCCCGGTACAGATGTTGTTTGTAGTACAGATGTTGGAATAGTGAAAGGGTGAGATCAGTATGGTCTGGAATAATCATCAAACTGTAGGATGCATCAGGATCCAACCCAAGATCATGACTTAACACTTCCATGGGAGTCAGATCTTCAGAAAGAAGAGGCGGGAAAAAGGAGGTGGATTTACAGATGGGGGCAGAAAAGAATGGATGTTTACACAGGGTGCAGGTATTGCAGTACAGATCACTGGCAGCTCTAATCATTGCATCAGATTTTAAAGACGAGACCCAGAAGGAACACAGACATAAAGGCCATGAGACATCAGCAGCTGATCTTATGATGAGGAGGCGGAGCTTAAGCAAGTGAAATCCCACTTCATCTCTGTATATAAAATCCTCCAGCTGTATTTTATTTTGGTGAAATGATTTTATGGTGTAAAGTCTGCTAAATGCCCATCAATGAACGAGTCCACGTTGGAATCGTTTGTCTTCGTGGTAACAGTTTGGGGAAGGCTTGTATGGCTTTGTCCTCTTAAATCACAATACTTACATTTTCCGTCCATCCAACCTTCGCTTTATCCTGTATTAGGGTCACCCATCCAGGGGAGAACGTTTCGGGCGCTGGGCAGTTACACCCAGGACTGGACACCAATCTATCACTGGGCACACTTACACAAATGCACTCTATATGGGGCAATTTGGAGAACTCAATTGACCTTTATACATGTTTTTGGACTGTGGGAGCAAACCGGAGAACCCGGAGGAAACCCACGGGGACAAGGGGAGAACATGGAAAGTCCACCCAGATGGGGATTCGAACCGGGAATCCATAGTGCTAAGAGGAGAACATGCTAAACCACTAAGCCACCATGCCACCCATACTTACATTTTAAGGAAGTTAATTTAAAACTGTATATTTCAGTGTGCCCAGCGATAGATTGGTGTCCTGTCCTGGGTGTATCTGCCCAGCGCCCGGAACGTTCTCCCCTGGATGGGCATGGGGAACCCCCCCACGACCCTAATAGAGGATAAAGTGGAAGATAATGAATGAATGAATATTTCAGTGTCAGTATATCCATCCATTATCTTCTGCTTTTTCCTCTACTAGGGTCGCGGGGGGGGTTCCCCATGCCCATCTAGGGGAGAACATTTCAGGCGCTGGGCAGATACACCCAGGACAGGACGCCAATCTATCACTGGGCACACACTCACTCACACAGACAGACTCTATATGGGGCAATTTGGAAAATTCAATTGACCTTAATCCATGTTTTTGGACTGTGGGATGAAACTCCACCCAGATTGGGATTCAAACCAGGAATCCCTACCGCTGAGAGGAGAACATGCCAATCACTAAGTTGCTGTGTCAGTATATCAATTTCTCTAAACAGTGTTTATTATAGATGTTTGTGTGTTTGTGTTTCTGCAGAGCTCTGTGATGTCATTGCCGAAATTCTGCCAGCTTTAAAGGAGAAGAGCATCAGTGTGTACACACTTTCAGAAACCTGCAACATAGATGGCATCACGAGCATCTCCCGCTCCATCAGTGAGGCCTCAGACGAAGCTCTGCCTTCATCACTCAGGGATGATATTAAAATCCGCAGCACAGCTCTGTACATCTACACATCTGGAACCACCGGTACAGACAACGCTTTTCAGTTCAGTTCATAAAAATGAGCTCTGCTACAATAATTAAATAGCACGGGCCACTTACTTTTAAATTTTGACTAGGATATATATATATATATATATATATATATATATATATATATATATATATATATATATATATATATATATATAAATTTTAACTATATAACTATAGTTATAACTATATAAATTTTTTAAATAAAGGTATTTTAACATCTTTAAAACAGATCATTTAACTAAATCACTTCCTTTGAGAACTAAATCAGTTTTAAGCTAAATTTGATCTCTCGTTAAGAACTTAATCAGTCCCTTAGAGAATAAGTTCCTCCTAAAACTAAATCAGTCCCCCAAGAACTAAATTAGTAACGCCAAAAAACTAAATCAGTCCCCCAAGAACTAAATTAGTAACGCCAAAAAACTAAATCAGTCCCCCAAGAACTAAATTAGTAACGCCAAAAAACTAAATCAGTCCCCCAAGAACTAAATTAGTAACGCCAAAAAACTAAATCGGTCACTTCAAGTACTAAATTGGTCGTACTCAGTACTTAATCAGTTTCACCAAGAACCTAATCAGTCCGGTGCCAAGTACAAAATCAGTGATGCCAGAAACTAAAGCAGTCCCTCTAAGAACTAAATCAGTTCCCTTAAGAAATAAACTAGTCTTGCAAAAACCTAAATCAGTCCCTATAAGAACTAAATCAGACCCTCAAGAACTAAACCAGTTCTCTCAAGAACTAAATCAGTCCCTCCAAGAACTAAATCAGTTCCCTAAAGAAATAAATTACTCTTACCAAAAACTAAATCAGTCCCTCCAAGATCTAAATTAGACCCCATTCAGAACTAAACCAGTTCTCTCTAGAATTAAATCAGTGCTGCCAGAAACTAAAAGTCTATCCAAGAACTAATTCAGTCCCGTAAAGTCCTGTGTCTGGAACTAATTTTGCATGTGCAAAAAACAAAAGCAAAACATCCATCCATCCATTATCTTCCGCTTTATCCTCTACTAGAGTCACGGGGGGGGGGGGGGGGGGTAGAACTGCCATGCCCATCCAGGGGAGAACATTTCGGGCACTGGGCAGATACACCCAGGACAGGACACCAATCTCTCACTGGGCATCAAAAGCAAATCATTTAATAAAAAAATGTTGTTTTAGAAACAAAAGTCAGATGGGTAAAAGAAAGTTTTGAGAATAACGGTTACAGAGTCCGTTAACTGAACTAATCACATCAGAGACTAATTAGTCCTCAGTCACAGAATCCGTTGCACTGGGAACTAAATTTAGTTAGTTTTTTTTATAGTGTATTTTTAAAGAACGTGTTCTTGTAAACAGGGCTGTTGCTGTTTAAAAATAAAAGTCTACATGTCTGTGCTCTTTTCAGAACGTTCCTGTAACTCGGGTAGTTGATGTTTACAGACGGTGTTTTCGGGAACGTGTGTTGTGTGCAGGGCTCCCTAAAGCTGCTGTGGTAACTCATGAGCGAGTGTGGGCTGCTTCCTTCATTCAGGGGGTTTCTGGAGTCACATCGAAAGATGTTTTCTACATCAACCTGCCTCTTTACCACAGCGCCGGATTTCTGATAGGATTTATGGGATGTATCGAAAGAGGTGAGATGTGTACCGGAACGTTACTGATCCTGCTTTTGGTTATTGATAGTAAATGTTTAATTGTTTTGGAGCAGAGCAGGTATTATTTTCAAGTATTCAAGTATTTTATTGGTCATTCCACAATATAAAGTACAGTACAGTATATGTGGAACGAGACATTCATTCATTCATTATCACCCGCTTTATCCTCTATAAGGGTCGCGGTGGGGTTCCCCATGCCCATCCAGGGGAGAACGTCTCGGGCGCTGGGCAGATAGACCCAGGACAGGGCGCCAATCCATCGCTGGGCACACACTCACTCACACAGACACACTCTATATGGGGCAATTTTGAGAGTTCAATTGACTTGACCCATGTTTTTGGACTGTGGGAGGAAACCGGAGAACCCGGAGGAAACCCTGACAGGCGAACGTGCTAACCACTATGCCACCGTGCCGCCGGAACGAGACAGCGTTCTCCAAAAACAAGGTGCTAAACATAACAACTACTACACAACCAACATAAAGTGCACATGTGCAAACACAAGGATCACAATAAAGTCTATTTATAAAATATTTTGGGTGGTGGATGAAGTTTAGGGCGGCACGGTGGCTTAGTGGTTAGCATGTTCTCCTCTCAGCGCTAGGGATTCCCGGTTCGAATCCCGATCTGGGTGGAGTTTCCATGTTCTCCCCGTGTCTGCGTGGGTTTCCTCCGGGTTCTCCGGTTTCCTCCCACAGTCCAAAAACATGGATCAAGTCAATTGAATTCTCCAAAATTGCCCCATATAAAGTGTGTCTGTGTGAGTGAGTGTGTGTCCAGTGATAGATTGGTGTCCTGTCCTGGGTGTATCTGCCTCTGCGCCCGAAACGTTCTCCCCTGGATGGGCATGGGGAACCCCTCCCCCCCGCGACCCTAATATAGGATAAAGTGGAAGATAATGGATGGATGAAGTTTATACATTTTTAAGTATTTAGTAGCACTGCCTTTAAACTATATGATTCGGATCAACTGTTCCCCAAATTGTCTATGTGTTTGAGATCAGGGCTTTTTGGAATGCCCAATCCAACTTCTGGTTTAAAATGCATGTATGTCTAATAGTACCAGTCAAAAGTCTGGACACACCCCCTTTTTGGTCCACTTATTGTCCATGTTCTCTGTTCCACTTTCTGTAAAGAGGGAGGGTTTGGTAGCTCAGTGGTCAGGGTGTTGGACTATCAATCTGAAGGTTGGGGGTTCAAATCCCAGGTCCACTGAAGTTACCAGTGTGGGTCCTTGAGCAAGACCCTTAACCCTCATTGCTGCATTGCTGAAACTCCCTTGTAAGTCGCTTTGGATAAAAGCAACCCCAATAGTACCCCCACAGCAGCCCCCACTGCTATCCCAGCAGTGTCACTGAGGTGTTTAAACTAACCACCCCCCCCCCCCCCAACACATCAGTGTCATTGCAGAACTGACCAGAAACAATCCACCACCCAAATGATACCTGTTCTGTGATGCTCCTGACCAACAGAGAACAGAGCACCAACAGAGGACTAACAACAACAAAGAACACAGATGGACTACAGTACATACTGTACATACCCTTTACTCTGTTCTAATGGTCAGGACCCCAATAGTACCCCCACAGAGCAGGTTTTATTGGGTGGGTGCATTATTCCTATCCCAGCAGTGTCACTGAGGTGTTTAAATGAAACTCCAGCAGCACTGCTGCACTAAAACCCCCCTCACCACATCAGTGTCACTGCAGAACTGACCAGAAACAATCCACCACCCAAATGATACCTGTTCTGTGATGCTGCTGACCAACAGAGAACAGAGAACCAACAGAGGACTAACAACAAAAAGGACACAGATGGACTAAAGTCTGTAATTATAAAACTACAAAGGCCATCTATATGGTACATCTGTAACTCTTACTTTTTGTTCTGGATTTAATTATAAATACATTTTACATCATTCATTCATCATCTTCTGCTTTATCCTCTACTAGGGTCGGGGGGGGGGGTTCCCCATGTCCATACATCTACTTTATTTATTCTACTTTAAAATTTATACCCTTTACCCTTTAAAATACCCTTTAAAATTTCACAGCGTCACATCTTGCTTTTTCACTAAAGCTGGATGTTTCCATTCAGACGGTCCCTAACGGCCTCAGAAAAGACGCCTTGCACGTTATATAACCAAGATGTTTGTGTTTTCAGCTGTGTGTGTGTGTGTGTGTGTGTGAGTGTGTAGATAAAGATGTCTCCATTGTGACTGCAAATGAAGGTCATTTAAATGATGTTTACTATTTTGTGGCTGGCTGTACCATGCTTAAATGAAATACCACATCAACACAATTCAGCTTTTATGTGAGCTGAACATTACCCTCTTTTAAAAAATGTGCTTCATAAAGTGTGTGCTAATAGAAAAAGAAAATAAAACAGCAGTCTTCTTATTTTTCTCTTGTATTCCTCTCAGTATTTCCATCCATCCATTTCTGTCCATTACTAGGGTCGCGGTGGGGTTCCCCATGCCCATCCAGGGGAGAACGTTTCGGGCGGGGAGACTCCACCCAGGGGGATTCGAACCGGGAACCTTATGCTGAAAACTTAAACCACCCTGCCCCCTCTCAGTTTTCACTTTTTAAAAGTATTCGAACCGGTTAGCAATCCCACTAGTGCTAAGAGGAGTTTCCATGTTCTCCCCGTGTCCGTGTGGGTTTCCTCTGGGTTCTCCGGTTTCCTCCCACAGTCCAAAAACATGGATCAAGGTCAATTGAGTTCTCCAAATTGCCCCATATAGAGTGTGTCTGTGTGAGTGAGTGTGTGTCCAGTGATAGATTGGTGTCCTGTCCTGGGTGTATCTACCCAGCGCCCGAAACGTTCTCCCCTGGATGGGCATGGGGAACCCCACCGCGACCCTAATGGAGGATAAAGCAGAAGATGATGAATGAATGAATGATTACCCCCTCTATATTAGCTTTATCTGTCTATCTGTTTTTCTGGTAAAAAGTTTGCAAATGCTATTTCACCCACTTTTCGCTATCCTATCGTCAATGTCAACACATTTAGTCAATTTTTAAAAATTACCAATTAATTAACTAATTAGCGGTAATTAATTAATTTAGTTTACTATGGATAAATTGCCCATTTTCTACTAAACTTTATACTTCACAAGCAGAATTAGTTTAGGATAAAATAATTTAACATGACATAGGGGTGGAATATTTTTATAATTTGTTTCTCGCTGCTTTTCGCTTCATACATTTCGTGTGCACACTCACAAATCTGCAAGGTTCTGATTGGTTAAGGAACGCTTTTGGTGATTTTACTACGCACGCGATTGGTCTGTGCATTTACTGCACAGCACAGCCTGTAACATCCAACCATCCATTATCTTCCTCTTTATCCTCTATTAGGGTGGTGGGGGGGGGTGTCCCCATCCAGGGGAGAACGTTTCGGGCTCTGGGCAGATACACCCAGGACAGGACGCCAATCTATCACTGGACACACACTCACTCACACACACACACACTCTATATGGGGCAATTTGGAGAATTCAACTGACCTTGATCCATGTTTTTGGACTGTGGGAGGAAACCGGAGAACCCGGAGAAAACCCACACGGACACGGGGAGAACATGGAAACTCCACCCAGATTGGGATTGGAACTGGGAATCCCTAGTGCTGAGAGGAGAACATGCCAACCACTAAGATCTGATTGGTTAAGGAATGCTTTTGGTGATTCTACTACGCACGCGGACAGGACACCAATCAATCTCTGGGGACACACTCACTCACACAAACGCACTCTATATGGGGCAATTTGGAGAATACAATTGACCTTGATTGGAGAGAACGGAGGAAACTCATGCGGAACATACTAAACACTAAGCCACCGTGCCACCCTTGCCCGTAACGTAAAGATTAAAATAATCTTTAAAATAAAATAAACAGTGAAAACCAAATCAATATTCAATCGGTTTGGGTTTGGGTCTACAGTTCAGAACGTCTGAGTCCGAACCATGGTCCACCAATTAGTGACCTCTGATTGAGATGAATTGACTAATCTGTAAACTAATTAATTGAGTAATTAATACATTAGTCCTTCTGGTTTGTTTCTGATGCAGCAGTTGTCTGTAGCATCATTTCCAGACGTTTGTTTGTATGTTATATCCGTCTCTCGTGTGTATTGACTGTGTTCTTGTTCTTTTAGGGAATTCTTTTGTGCTGCGGAGGAAGTTTTCGGCCTCACAGTTCTGGGAGGACTGCAGAAAGCACAACATCACAGTGATTCAGTACATCGGGGAAACAATGCGATACCTCTGCAATACACCGAAGGTCAGCACTTCTCTCTGTGTAATGTATGGCGCTGTGCTCGCCGGCCGATGAGAGCCGTTTCTCATCTTCACACGAGCGCCTTTTAAATTTCTTTTATTGTGCTGCACCTCACTGCTCTGTACTTACCAGCACCGTTAGCAAGGCCTGCCGAAAATAAATAAAACACGGCTGTAAATACATAAAGGAGATCACTGAGCCAGTTAAACATTTATTATTTATTACCCATAATTGCTTTAAACACAGTTATCGGCAGCCTGTGCTCAGTTCCCGTGCCTGATGGCGGTTAGGAATCGTAAATACAATCATCTGAACCCCACAAATCTCACCAGATTCAAGTATTTAAGTATTTTATTTGTCTTCCACATTATAAAGTCAGTACGTATATTTGGAACATACAGCGTTCCCCAGGAACAAGGTTCTACATAACAGCTACTAACACAATCAACATAAAGTGCACATGTGGACACAAGGATCACAATAAATACAGGACGATACACAGTACCACGGTGACTTAGTGGTTAGCACATTCGCCATCCCCATCTGGGTGGAGTTTCCATGTTCTCCCCGTGTCCACGTGGGTTTCCTCCGGGTTCTCCGGTTTCCTCCCACAGTCCAAAAACATGGATCGAGGTCAATTGAATTCTCCAAATTGCCCCATATAGAGTGTGTGTGTGTGTGAGTGAGTGTGTGTCCAGTGATAGATTGGCGTCCTGTCCTGGGTGTATCTGCCCAGCGCCCGAAACGTTCTCCCCTGGATGGACATGGAGAAATAATAGATGGGCTTTAGTAAATAATGTATAATGATTGTATAATAGTGTAGTAGTCTGTAAACATTTGGTGACCTCTATACCTCTGTAACAGTCCATCCATCCATTATCTTCCGCTTTATCCTCTATTAGGGTCGTGGGGAGGGTCCCCCATGCCCATCCAGGGGAGAACGTCTCGGGTGCTGGGCAGATACACCCAGGACAGGGCGCCAATCTATCACTGGACACACACTCACTCACACACACACACTCTATATGGGGCAATTTGGAGAATTCAATTGACCTTGATCCATGTTTTTGGACTGTGGGAGGAAACAGGAGAACCCGGAGGAAACCCACACGGACACGGGGAGAACATGGAAACTCCACCCAGATTGGGATTCGAACCGGGAATCCCTAGTGCTGAGATGAGAACATGCTAAACACTAAGCCACCATGCCGCCCCCTCTGTAACAGTAATTGTTTCTTTTGTGTCTCTTCAGAAAGACAACGATCGAGATCACAGAGTGAAGATTGCTATAGGTAACGGGGTGCGCGCGGACGTCTGGAACGACTTTCTTAATCGCTTCGGCAAGATTTATGTTCGGGAGCTTTACGCTGCCACGGAGGGAAACATCGGCTTTATTAATTACACCACGAAGGTCGGGGTGGTTGGGCGAGTCAACGTCCTGCACAAGGTGAGACTCTGAATTGCAGAGCCCTGTGAAACAGAACCTGATGGATGAACTAACATGTGGACTGTGGTTCAGATGTTCTTCCCTTACGCCCTCCTCAAGTTTGATATCGAGAAAGAAGAGCCTGTGAGGACCGCGGATGGACTTTGTTTACCAGCTGCTCGAGGTCAGTGACCACCTGCTACCCTGCACCCCGTAGTGTTAGGGATCGCGATAATTATTCCCGATAATTATTCGGAACCCTACTCGGAAAAATCAAAGCGAGACGGATCGGGAGGACACCCGTTATTCCAACACAAAAACAAATAAACGTGAACGCAAACCCACAGTAGCAAAACACAAAATAAGTACGAGTCTGTGGTGCGAGAGTCCAAAGGGTACGAGCCAGAGTAAGAAGGTGTCCAGGGACCCGTTCCTGATAGTCCAACAGTTAATGGCAAAAGTCCAACAAAAGATGAACAGGGCCTGCTTCAATCCTGTAACACAAGAGAACAAACACCAGCAGGGGGCAGTTACACAGGCAAGAGGATAGACCTCCTAACCAGACAACAGTCCAGCGGGGTAGAACTCCACAGATGGAAAAATACCCAAGGTTATAGCCAGGGGCGTTTTTAGGGTTTAGAAACATCAGGCGCTTTTGCCCAGATCCCTTATTGCCCCCTCTGTCCTCTTTAAAAATTGCCCTTTCATGAGGGTATTTATCCATTTTTCAAACTGTTGTTACATTCATTTTGTTTGATCATTTATTAGTTATTCATTCATTCATTATCTTCCGCTTTATCCTCTATTAGGGTCACAGGGGGGGTTCCCCATACCCATCCAGGGGAGAACGTTTCGGGCACTGGGCAGATACACCCAGAACAGGACACCAATCTATCACTGGACACACACTCACTCACACAGACACACTCTATATGGGGCAATTTGGAGAACTCAGTTGACTTGATCCATGTTTTTGGACTGTGGGAGGAAACCGGAGAACCCGGAAGAAACCCACACGGACACGGGGAGAACGTGGAAACTCCACCCAGATGGGGATTTGAACCGGGAATCCCTAGTGCTAAGAGGAGAACATGCTAAACACTAAACCACCGTGCTGCCTGGGTTCAGTAACATTATGAACCTAAAAAAATGAGGTCAGCTGACGACGACCACCATGTTGCTCTATTAATAAATGTTTTCTTCCCTGATGACAAATACCAAGATGACAATGCCAGGATGCATCAAGCTTGAATTGTGATTTCGGGTGGTTCAGAGAGCACGAGACATTATTTTCACTCATGGATCATCCACCACAGAGTCAAGACCTGAACCACATTGAGAATCGGTTGAGATGTGCGAGAGAGGACCAGATCCTGTACAGTGTCATCAATACAAGATGTTGATACAAAAAAAAAAAAATCAATGAAACTCAGGTTTTTAGAAGCTTGTGGAAATGATGGCACTGCAAACGTTTGATGTTAAAGGCATAAAGCTAAAGGCATAAAGGTTCCAGAGTGTGTCCATCTTTATTCCTGCAGGCAGTGTATATGAAGTGTGGACAGTTGATGTTATGAATATTGAATATTGAATGAATATTACAATGAAAACAACAAAACATTAATGGATTGATAAAAAGTAGTCAGGTTCTGAGATGACTCTGCAGATCAACATGTTTGTTCTGTCGTGCAGGAGAACCCGGACTGCTGGTGGGAAAAATCACCTCCAAGACGCCGTTCACTGGTTACGCCGGAAACAAGCTGCAGACGGAGAAGAAGCGCCTGAGAGACGTCTTTGTTAAAGGAGATCTGTATTTTAACACCGGGGACCTGCTGAAGATCGACCATGAGAACTTTGTGTACTTTCAGGATCGAGTTGGAGATACGTTCAGGTATGGCTGCTTAATAATGACAAACTCTGACATCACAATGTGGATCATTTTATATTTAAAAAAACATCATAAGGCTTTTATATGTGTATGTGTATATATTATTATATTATATATATATTATATATATATATATGTGTGTGTGTGTGTGTGTGTATATTCATTCATCCATTATCTTCCGCTTTATCCTCTATTAGGGTCGCAGTGGGGTTCCCCATACCCATCCAGGGGAGAACGTTTCAGGCACTGGGCAGATACACCCAGGACAGGGCGCCAATCTATCACCGGACACACACACACACAGACGCACTCTATATGGGGCAATTTAGAGAACTAAATTGACTTGATCCATGGTTTTGGACTGAGAGGAAACCGGAGAACCCGGAGGAAACCCACGTAGACACAGGGAGAACATTTAAACTCCACCCAGATGGGGATTCGAACCGGGAACCCCTAGTGCTGAGAGGAGAACATGCCAACCATTAAGCCACCGTGCTGCCGTATATATATATATATATATATATATATATATATATATATTTTATACTTTTTTTTTTCCTCGAATGCAAGGAAAATTGTCTTCTCTAAATTGCCCCTACATAGTGTCTGTGAGTGTGTGTCCAGCGATGGATTGGCTCCTGAAATGTTCTCCCTGCGCTCTTAGTACAGAATTAAGCAGAAGATAATGAGATGAAAATATTCATAATGAGGGCGGCACGGTGGTTTAGTGTTTAGCATGTTCTCCTCTCAGCACTAGGGATTCCTGTTTTATTAATTAATTTATTAGAACTGAATGTGTTCTCCACTGCTGACAGACATATTTCATGTTATTTAATTTTATCCAATAGAACTAATAAATGGGCGGCACAGTTACTTAGAGGTTGGCATGTTCTCCTCTCAGCACTAGGGATTCCGGTTCGAATCCCAATCTGGGTGGAGTGTCCATGTTCTCCCCGTGTCCACGTGGGTTTCCTCCGGGTTCTCCGGTTTCCTCCAACATTCCAAAAACATGCATCAAGGTCAATTAAATTCTCCAAATTGCCCCATATAGAGTGTGTCTGTGTGTGAGTGTGTGTCCAGTGATAGATTGGTGTCCTGTCCTGGTGCCCAAAACGTTCTCCCTTGGATGGGCATGGGGAACCCCACCGCGACCTTAATAGAGGATAAAGTGTAAGATAATGGATGGATGGAGATTCATGATGAAGCTCAGGGGTTTATGTTTACGCTCTACAGATGGAAAGGAGAAAACGTTGCTACAACTGAAGTGGAGAACGTTCTCAACATGGTGGACTGCATCGAAGAAGCCAATGTTTATGGTGTTCTAGTGAAAGGTTTGATTTGATTTATTTTCCTGATGAACCGGGAATCCCTAGTGCTAAAAATTTTATTATTATTCATTTATTTAAATTTATTATTAAATCCAAATTGTTAGAAACTGGTCTTCTGTGATGTAATCTAGTCCGGTTTTTAAAGTAAACACTGATCTCAGTAACAGATTAACGCTTTCTCATTCAAATACTGCCATCTAGTGGCCAAATTACAGAACGCAATTTGTACAAAAAGAGAATAATGTATTGTATATCAGGCATTGATGCGCAGAGGTGTGTGTTATTGTCAATAATATCACGGCTCAACCGTCTCAACCAATCAGATATAAGGAGTGGAACTACCCGATTTATAAGATGATATAAGATAAGAAGTTTCTTTTTGAGTAAACTGTTTAATTATTGGCACCCCTGTCGGTGTGGGTATCATAACTGAATACCCTTCTTCAGGGCACGAGGGCAGGATTGGAATGGCCGCAGTCACACTAGCAGAGGGTAGAGAGTTCGACTGTTTGGACACATGCAGGGTCGTGTCCTTATACCTCCCCGTTTACGCTTGTCCTCGTTTTATCCGGATTCAGGTAGGACATTTCATTAAAACCTTTTATAAATGTTTATTGATTTTAACAGTAATGAATGTATGCAAGTGTGTATATGTGTGTGTATATGTACAGTATTTATGTACACACA
>JAFMOC010000686.1:0-116818 GCA_019802505.1 Corydoras sp. C115 | reverse complement strand
TTCCATGGTGTGATGGTTAGCACTCTGGACTCTGAAGGCAGTGATCCGAGTTCAAATTTCGGTGGATCCTGTGGTGGGTGTTAACATAGCTTTTGTGAAAATTAGTGGGCACTAACCACTATGACTGGGGCAAACAAAATCTACACCCAGCATTTTTGATAAGACATTTCAGTAATAGTAAAAGACTAATGTTAAAATGTTCCACCATCATTCTAATGTGCTTTATATTATGAATTGTAATTTTTTGAAGTTGAAAAACTGATTACAATCTCAAATAGTTTTAATTTATTGTGTTTGTTCTGTTGTTGTTGTTGTCTGTTTCATTTCCCTAAGAAAGGCTGTTTGCCTTTAATACCACAATAACGTAAAATTACAGGGCTCGAACGAATGCCCTTGGCATTATTAGCACCACTCGCTAACCAACTGAACTAAACAGCCTAACAACTAATGGAAACATTCCAGTCTGATCAATTTCTGTCTACATTCTGTGCTGGATGTGCATTGGAAAGTTTATAGTAAACATGTTTGAGATGTATTGCCCTAAATGAAGATTAAGGTTATGGGGAATTAGCTCAAGTGGTAGAGGGTATGGCTCAATTATTATATTTTTTTGCTGGAGGAAAAATTATGGCTGGTTCCTTTAAAAACTAACAATTCTTTTGCCCAAAATATGGGCAAAATTTTTATCTATACATTTATAGATATACATTTTTGGACTTGATGAATTTATTACAATGTTTTAAGTTATTGTGTTTGTTCTGTTGTTGGTGTCTGTTTTATTTTCCTGAGAAAAACTGTTTGCCTTTAATATTACAAGATTTCTTTGCAAGAATGACAGATATAGGGAACCTAAGCCCTTGACATTATCAGCATAACACTCTAAACAACTGATCTAATCAACCTGACAACCACAGGCAGCGCTGCACACTGATCATTAGCTGTCTGGCTTCCAGGCTGGCTTTGCATTGGTAAGTTTCATTCATTCATTCATTATCTTCCGCTTTATCCTATATCAGGGTCACGGGGGGGTACCCCTGGGCAGATACACCCAGGACAGAGCGCCAATCTATCGCTGGGCACACACTCACTCACACAGACACGTTCTACATGGGGCAATTTGGAGAACTCAATTGACTTGATCCATGTTTTTGGACTGTGGGAGGAAACCCACCACTAAGCCACCGTGCCGCCCCATTGGTAAGTTTATAATGATAATTTTTAGCTCTATCGGCCTAAGAGAAAATTAAAATTCTCAGGAGAAATGTGTAACTAAAATGTTAGAGCACTCAGCTTGCAAGTGTGAGGTAGCGGGAGCAGAATAAGCATTCTCAAGTGGAAAGTTTAACATTATAGAGTGATCACCTTTAGATATATCAACTTAAGTAAGTGTTTAAAGTAGAGTTAGCTCAGTGAGTAGAGGGCTCGATTAGTTTGTGAGCGGTAGAGGGAGCGATGCTCGCATTGTCCAGTGTGAAGTACACCTTCTTTAGACACTAACAATTATTTTGGCCACAATATCAAGTCTGTAAGTTTTCGGATGCTGATGACTTATTAGATCTTCAAATTGTTTTACTGTACTGGGTCTGTTCTGTTGTTGGTGTCTTTTTTATTTTCCTGAGAAATACTGTTTGCCTTTAATTCCAAAATTACTTTGCAAAACCTGCCAATACAGGAATGCAGTAACAGATTTTAGACATTTATAATATGAGATTAAAGCCTGTTGAAAACAGTTCAACAAGAAATTCTCTTATATTAGATACAATCTATTATTCACAGAATTCAAGTGACCCAATGCAACAAGCAGATTGTTGGAGTTGGATAGTGTCAAACGTGATATTTTGAAAGATAAAGCCACAGGTCACAATCTGACTATGGTTAACAGTCGTGATTAAAAACTTCTTCACAGAAAAACAGACACATGACAGAGAAACTAGAAAGAAAGTTAATCTGGAGCCGGATTCTGTAAAACAAGAAGTGTATTATACAACAACACTTCAGACATTGGATCTGAAATATACAGGTTTAATTTATCTCATTTTAATTAGTGCATTATTAGACACAACTGTTTTTGGAAGCGTACAGCACGGTGGCTTAGTGGTTAGCCCAGTTGCTGCTCAGTGTTAGAATTTTTTGGTTCAAATCCCAATCTGGGTAGAGTTTCCATATTCCCCATGTCCAGGCTTTCCTCCGGGTTCTCTAGTTTTCTCCCACATTCCAAAAACATGGATCAAGGTAAATCGAATGCTCCAAATTGCCCCACATGGAGTCTGTTTGTGAGTGAGAGTGCCCAAAACGTTCTCCCTTGGATGGGAATGGGGAACCCCCCGCGACCCTAGTAGAAGATAATAAATGCGTCTTCTTTATGTCTGCAAATAAGTTCACTTATGTAGATATAAGATATGTGGTCTTTATCTTTGTGTAAGCCTCACACACACTAATACATTTTATGATTTTGTACTGAAATAGCTCATTTGGAAGGGCATTAAAGTGAAGATCGAAAGGATCCCTGGATTGATCCTGGTTTAAGGCAGAACTTGACGTATTTTATCTGTGCACTACATAATTAATTACAATTAATACCTACTTTAAACAAACGAAATATAAAGAACACAGAATCAGTTGATTTATTGAAAATAAAAAACATTATGAACAAGCTTGATGTGACCCGGATTCGAACAGGGGTTGCTGTGGCCACAACACAGAGTACTGACCACTATACGATCACAGCACACCACTTCGCCCTTAGAGCAGTATGTCATAGAACCCTTTAAAGTTCTAATTTTGCCAGTTGATCTTGGGGCTTAAAAACATTGCTCTCACATAGCGGGAGAAGCCTGCTAGATTTCTAGGTGACAACTGAGTCAGGCAGAAGTCGAACCTAGAACCTCCTGAGCCATAGTTAGATGTATTACCCATTGTGCCAGTGGCCCACACCAGTCACCAGTTTGGAAGAATATTTGTTTTATTCTGATGTTGAGCACATTTGGAAGTATTGCAGACAGTCATTCACCAAGTTAACTGTGAGGAGGGCAGACATACAGACAAGAACACATACTCAAGAGCTAAGGTTTGAACCTGGAAATTCTCAACCAAAGTTATATGCGTGAGCATCACAAATATTTCAATATTTCAATATTTCAACAGTAATATATGACATGTCAGGTCATTGTGATGCTCATCTGTATTTGTATCACATACAAATCTACTGAACTTAAAGGTTAAACAACAGCTGAAGCAGTCCTCGTTAGTATAGTGGTATCTCTGCCTGCCTGAGCAGTTAAAGGCTTGTGGTTAAGGAACCAGCCTTGTGGTCTGAAGGTCTCTGGTTCAATTCCCAGTCCCACCAAGCACTGTGGCTGAAGTGCCCTGACTCCGTGTCCGCATGGGTTTTCTCTGGTTTCCTCCCACGTTTACACCTTCCTTGTCAGTGCAGTGGACAGTGTCACAAATTCCATGTGATCAATTTGTTAGTGGTGTTCAAAAAGCTGCTTGGCATCAGGCTATCTGGGTGAAAATCAGGAATCCTAATTGCCAACAGAGGGCACATTTTAGCAACTTTTCTCGTCAATACTGTGATTTTACTATAACTGCTACAAAGTTAGAACAATATTTAGACAAACTTTAGAATATTTGATTAAAGTTGGGGTAGGTTATTGTCAGGATTATTGAGATCAATCCTTTTTGTTATAATAATGCAAAAAAAAATTACAAATCCTACTGTACATAAGAATGTTAATGCCACAAGACATGTATTCCTTTCAAAACAGTTTCAATCCAATCATTCTCAGTTACTATGGAAAGTTCTATGTTTATTCATATGTGGAGAACAAAATGCTGAAATCCTACGACACACCATTTTGGAGCAATTTCAGCTTTTCAGGTTAACAGATTTAAAACTGATTTAGGTGAAGGGTTTTGTGGAATCTGGCAACTCTGTTAGTTGTACTGTTCATCTTTATCTTACTTTTTTTTTTTTGTTTCTGTGCATAGTAAAAAAAAATCCTCGATACATTAATGTTGGACTCAAAGATGTGGATTTCATGTGAAATCATAGCCTGCAGACCGTAAAAATCTGATTAAAGTTTTTATGTAAATTAAGTTTTAAACACTTTTTACAACACAATTCATGTTGTTGTTTTGGGTTGCACCCAGGACAGGGCTCCAATCTATTGCTAGGCACAGACTCACACACACAACAAACACACTCTATATGGGGCAATTTATAGCATTCAATTTACCTTGATCCATATTTTTAGACTGTGGGAGGAAATTGAAGCAAACCAAACTAAAGAAATCCAGCCAGGTTGGTTATGTGGTAACGGATTCAGCTATCAAACATTTGTCATGTTTATTGTGCAAAATGAAATGATTCAGATGCATGCAAGGAAATTTGTAAGGTCAATAAGCAGTAAGAAATGATCATCACTGTCGACACATTTGGCAATGAATAGCTTTCAACTAAATAAAAATACTACCCGCCCAACGTGGGGCTCGAACCCACGACCCTGCGATTAAGAGTCTCATGCTCTACCGACTGAGCTAGCCGGGCTGAAGGCTCCGTACTCATACTTTAAGTTGCAGCTGGTCCAAAAACCATGACCATGTCTGTGTCTATGTTGTCATATATGTTGTCATATATAAAAGTGGTGTTTTTTTTGGGTTCCTAAATTGTGCTTCTTTAGGAGCATAGTCTGGGGCTTTTTAATCATCTGTCTTTCCCCTTCCCAATGTATTAAATCTGATCTTAAACGCCTAACTAGAATTAATAAAATAAAATAAACTGTTAATAAAGAGCTCCAGTAAGCAGGTTAAAACCACAGTGTACAGTCACATTCATTCATTATCTTCTGCTTTATCCCATATTAGGGTCGCGGTGGGGTTCCCCATGCCCATCCAGGGGAGAACGTTTCAGACACTGGGCAGATACACCCAGGACAGGGTGCCAATCTATCACTGGGCACACATTCACACACACAGACATGCACACAAACACACTCTACATGGGGCAACTTGAAACTCCACCCAGATGGGGATTCGGACCGGGAATCCCTAGTGCTGAGAGGCGGACATGCTAACCACTAAGCCACCGTGCCACCCTGTACAGTCACAAGTCTTATCAAATTTATTGTAAAATTTAATCAGTTTTCTATTAAAAATAAGATTTCAACAGTGTTATTTATCAGAAGATAAATCTCCAAAATGTGCCAAAAGTTGCCTGATAATTTGCCTTCTGATTGTGTTATGTATTACTAATACAATTACTACTACTAATAATAATAATTAAATTATTATTATAATTATTATTATTATCATTAGTTTCCATGTTCTCCTCGTGTCCGTGTGGGTTTCCTCTGGGTTCTCTGGTTTCCTCCCACAGTCCAAAAAACATGAATCAAGGTCGATTGCATTTGCCAAATTGGCCCATATAGTGTGTGGCTGTGTGAGTGAGTGTGTTAGATAGATACAGCAAACAATAACTAACTTTTACTTTACATTTTCCTTTTCCTTCCTTTACAGAAGCAGAATAACATTCTTGACCAGTGTTTTGTGGTTGCATGGTGTAATGGTTAGCAATGGATTTTCAACCCAGTGATCCGAGTTCAAATCTTGGTGAGATCTGTGTTGGCTTTTAAAATTGATTTCTGAATATTATTTAATAAAAATTTAATTTACTGTAATTTGCTGTCTTCATTCATTAAACTGTATTTTTAAGGCAAAAGTATTTTTAAACCAGTCATTATTTAGAACAGTATTTTGATAATTAAATGTACAGTTTTTTTTGCTGAAGTATCTCAGTTGGGAGAGCCTTACACTGAAGCTCTAAAGGTTCCTGGTTCGAGACCAGGTTTTAGCAGAATTTAACAGCGTGAAGTGTTTTGACTCTCCACTTCAAAATTTTATAAAAATTAACACATACGCTAGACAAAGAAAATCTAAAGAATTGAATTGATTGAATACAGCAGAGCTGAACATTTTTATAAGCTGTATAATAAGAAATGCAGACAAAACTTGTTTCAGTCAAAGGTTTGTGCAAAAATTAAGTGTTTTATTATTGTTATTATTAGTGTTTTTACTATTTCAGCAGTTGTCTCTTTTAAAATAAACTTTATGCAGTCTAAAGAGTAGACTTGAAACCTTTTATGTTTTCATGCAATCCAGGACAGAGTGATGATATTGAAATGACACAATCTGAAAGCGTTTTGTAATATGAATAATATGAATTGTGAATAATTCAAACAATAACAAACCCAACTTGATAGCACTTTCTGTAAAGTCCACTAAAGAAAGATACCACAGTTGGAGCAGGTTAATCCTGACACTTCAAAGTATTTTGTTCAGTTTAATATTATGAGTATAATAATATAAAACAATAAAAACATCCAAATGCTTATTCATTCATTCATTCATTCATTCATTCATTCATTCATTATCTCCCACTTTATCCTCTATTAGGGTCGCGGTGGGGTTCCCCATGCCCATCCAGGGGAGAGCGTCTCGGGCGCTGGGCATTTCTGAACAAAAATTAATGATTCATTCAAAATAATGTTTGCCATGACCAGAGTTGCTGCAGGCACAACGCAAAGCACTGGGGCCAAAAAAATGAACGTCCAGCATTTTTGATAAAACATTTGAATAATAGTAAAAGACTAATTTAAAAATGTTCCACCATCATTCTAATGTGCTTTATGTTATGAATTATTGAATCTCTTGTTGCTGAGATTTTATCTATGATAAAGCTGCTAATGCAAAAACATATTTGGGTTTCTATAGTGCCATTAAGAGCACTGTGTTTAATTAAAGAAAATATTTCAACATTAAAGGTTTTTATTTTTCATTATTTTGGAAACGTTATTTTAATTTCAAACCCCAACACTTTAGAGGTTTAGCTTTAGATTTAGATTTAGATTAATCGACTAATCGGAAAAAAAAAATTGATTGTTAGGTGCAGCCATACTAAACGCACTACGATCACAGCACACCATAAAACCCTTCCTACACCCTTTCATAAAACTGGATGTTAATGAAACAGCAGCAATTTTAAAAGAGTTTTTAAATTTTGCTAATTGATCTCGGGACCTAAATCAAGCTCTCACATAGCAGGAACCCGTTAAATTCCAAGGTGCAGGCCAGAAATCCAAACTGCAAGACCACATGCTACACTGATCCCATGTATGAATTTTATTTGATTGAGCTTAATTCTTTTCAATTTTACATTAGGGAAGAGCTTTTAAATCAACTGCTATAGTTTAAGCTACTTGTCAGTGAAGTAAATTTAGAGCAAAAACTGACTGTTTCTCAAACAATCAAATACTGCCATCTAGTGGCCAAATTACAGAACGAAGTTTATAAAAAAGCGTCCGCAACTGTTTATAAGCTGTTTCTATTAATCTGTGCTTTATGATTTAAAATAATGTTTTGTTTATCATGCATTGATACGAAGGTGAAGGTGACAATTGGTGGAAACATTCCAGTCTGATAATTTTCAGTCTAATATTTTAATATTCTATCAGTTATCTATTAAAATAACATTTCAACAGTGTTATTTATCAGAAGATAAATCTCCAAAATGTGCTGAAAGTTGCCAAACCTGATAATTGCCTTCTGATTGTATTATGTATTCCTACTACTACTACTACTACTACTACTACTACTAATATTATTATTATTATTATTGTTATTATTATTATTAGTTTCCATGTTCCCGCGTGGGTTTCCTCCGGGTTCTCCGGTTTCCTCTCACAGTCCAAAAAACATGAATCAAGGTCGATTGCATTCATCAAATTGCCCCATATAGTGTGCGTCTGTGTAAATGAGTGTATGCCCAGTGATAGATTGGTGCCCTGTTCTGGGTGTATCTGCCCAGAGCCCGAAATGTTCTCCCCTGGGTGGGCATGGGGACTCCTGGGGAGAACGTGGTATATTTTGTCTGTCCACTACATAATTCAATTACAACTAATACCTACATTAGACATTAGAAGAAAATCTAAAGAACAGATAGATACAGCAAACAATAACTAACTTTTCCTTTACATTAAAAAAAACTTTTATGAGAAAACAGAAACAGAAGCAAAATAACATTCTTGAGAACTTTGTTTTGTGGTTCCATGGTGTAATGGTTAGCACTCTGGACTCTGAATCCAGTTATCCGAGTTCAAATCTCGGTGGAAACTGTGTTGCCTCTGAAAATTGATGTCTGAGTATTGTTTAATAAAAATAAAGGGCAAAAACTTTTAATTTGCTGTCTTTTTTTTGCTATTTAGAACAGTATTTTGATAATTAAATGTGCTGTTTTTTTTTGCTGATGTAGCTCAGTTGGGAGAGCCTTAGACTGAAGCTCTAAAGGTTCCTGGTTCGAGACCAGGTTTTAGCAGAATTTAACAGCGTGAAGTTTTTTGACTCTCCAGTTAAAAAATTTATAAAAATTAACACTTCCGCTAGACAAAGAAAATCAAAAGAACAGATTGAATACAGCAGAGCTGAACATTTTTGAAAGCTGTATAATAAGGATTGTAGACAGAACAAAGGTTTGTGTAAAAAAGTAAGTGTTTTATTATTATTAGTGTTTTTACTATTTCAGCAGTTGTCTCTTTTAAAATAAACTTTATGCAGTCTAAAGAGTAGACGTTAAACCTTTTATGTTTTCATGCAATCCAGGATAGAGTGATGATAATGAAATGACACAATCTGAAAGTGTTGTGCAATAAACTGATATATTTTCTGTATGTATAAAATTAGATTAAATTATGAATGGATCCTACATTTTGAAACATCAAAGTGACCTCTCTCTGTGAATCAACATCAGAATTTAACATTTTACAAACCTTAAAGAGGATCTGATTAAAAAACAAAAACTGTATTAATACAAATATTTTTATTATTTAATGTTGGATTTTATTGTCCACAATGTTTGTGGCCCAGAGGAAGTTTAAGAAGAGAATGAAATGAACAGGACTATAAACTCAATAAATGATGATGTTCATGAAATTGTTTAAAATTGTTAAAAATTGTTTAATAATTTTTTTGAATTATCTAAACAATAACAAACCCCAACTCGATAGCTCTTTCTGTAAAGTCCACTAAAGAAAGATTTGAGCAGTTTGAGCAGGTTAATCTTGAAACTTGAAAGTATTTTATCCAGTTTAATATAGTATAATAAGTATAATAATATAAAAAAGTAAAAACATCCAAATGCTTATTTCTGAAAAAAAAAAAAAAAAAAAAAAAAAGTTTCATTGAAAATAACGTTTGCCATGACCAGAGTTGCCATGATCAGAGAGCACTAACCACTATGGCTGGGGCAAAAAAAAAATGTACGTTCAGCATTTTTGATGAAAGATTTAAATAATAGTAAAAGACTATTTTTAAAATGTTCCACCATCATTCTAATGTGCTTTATATTATGAATTATTGAATCTCTTGAGGCTGCGATTTTATCTTTTATAAAGCTGATAATGCAAAAGCATTTTTGTTTTTCAATAGTGCCATTAAGAGCACTGTGTTTAAAGAAAATATTTCAACATTAAAGGTTTTTATTTGGAAAAGATATTTTAATTTCAAACTCAAACACTTTAGAGGTTTAGCTTTTAGATTAATCGACTAATCAAAAAAAATTGGATTAATTGAAAGGAAATTTATTGTTAGGTGTAGCCATACTAACAGCGCTATGATAACGGAATACCACAATACCCTACCTACACCATTTCATCAAACTGGATGTTAATGAAACAGCAGCAATGTTTGCCCTTTTAAAGCTCTTATTTTGCCAATTGATCTCGGGACCGGCGGCACGGTGGCTTAGTGGTTAGCACGTTTGCCTCTCAGCACTAGGGATTCCCGGTTCAAATCCCCATCTGGGTGGAGTCTCCATGTTCTCCCCGTGTCTGCGTGGGTTTCCTCCCACAGTCCAAAAACATGGATCAAGTCAATTGAATTATCAAAATTGCCCCATATAGAGTGTGTCTGTGTGAGTGAGTGTGTGCCCAGCGATGGATTGGTGCCCTGTCCTGGGTCTATCTGCCCAGCGCCTGAGACATTCTCCCCTGGATGGGCATGGAGAACCCCAACGCGACCCTAATAGAGGATAAAGCGGGAGAAAATGAATGAATGAATCTCGGGACCTAAATAAAGCTCTCACATAGCAGGAACCCAGTTAAATTCCAAGGTGCAGGCCACAAATCCAAACTGCAAGACCACATGCTACACTGATCCCATGTATGAATTTAATTTGGTTGAGCTTAATTCTTTTAAATTTTACATTACACTGAAAAAAATGATCTTAGGCTGTTGTTGATTTTACTCATGATTTTTAAATTGAAGTTAATTAACAGGTGCTTAAAACTTGAGTCAATTAAGTAGAGTTAATGAAATACACCCAATTCACAGATTTACTAGATACATTCATTTTCGGTCAATGCAATATTTTTGAATTATCTCAACCGAATCTTAGAGCCGAATCTTTCGCGAACGAGTCAGTAATCAACGAATCAACAAACGAATCAGTACTTTACCGCCAAAACTCTGAGGCGACACTGAACTCTGAGGCGACACTTATTATCAACACTGAAGTAAGTGAAATTAATCCATGTTCGTGTTAAAGTAGACATTAACACCAGTATAACTAACATTCGCTGGTTAGTATAACATTAACGTTTCTTAGACGAGAAAGGTGCTTCAGCATTATAAAGAAAAATCCGATATTTTATGAATGGCTGTATGGTAATATTGTTTGGGAGCTAACTATGCTAACTGTTAACCCTAGTACTGTGGTATTGTGTGGTAGAAGTCTTGTGTGGTAGCTCTAGTATGGTAATATTGTACTTCATGCACCGTTTTTAGGAATAAGGCTGATCTGTTGCTTACAAGAATATTACACACATATTTTTTTCTTACAATTATTAATAAGGTAATACATACAGTCTAAGTTTTAAAACTTTCAATTATGTCCATCATTTATTACAGTGTCAGGAATTTTAGATTTCTTATTATACATGAGAGTTCCAATACGGCCGAAAGACAAACAAAGGACCTTGGATTTCCCGCCACTAGGAAATACTGGGCTGGGATTGGCTGATTTAAAACCTAGGGCGGTAGTTTGTGATTGGCTTAAAGCAGTTAAGGGGCGGGAACTAGACATAACGCATATACACCCAGGTAAACACAGGGGAGGGGCTTTTTCACTCAGACGCGGAGGGAGACAGCATCAGAACGCTGAGGAGGGAAGACCGCTGGCCAGCGTGAGTTACTGGAGGTGTCCATGAAGTATTCTCTTTGTCCTCAATAAATGAGTTGAGGTGACCATTTTGCATCAGCTCGTTCTTTCTGCCTTTTTCGAAATCAAAAGACCACGAGGATGGTTTTGAAAATAGGCAGGAGAACAATAATTTCGGTACTGGACCTGGACTCCTGATTTCATGTATACTCATTATAGGCGTGCCGAAGGTAAGCAGATTTACTGCATAGTTAGCTGCATTCAATATTTAGTTTTAATGAGTATGTGTGAATGCCGGGGTCCGTAAGTGTTATAAATTGTTACAGTAATCAGAATTCTTCATGGACACTGGAAGGTAGATTTATTTGGTACCATTCCTGATATCGGCACCGAAGTTTATGCTTGAGTATAAAAACGTAGTTTGAGTTATATTTAAGAGGAACGCGCGAAAAGTGTGGCAAAGTTGGTGAGAGGGCCCATGTCCCACATTTGGGTTAATAAGCGTTTTTTGGTATAGAACCGGTTTATAGGGGCGTACGATTGTGTGGTAAAGTTGGTGATAAGGGCCCATGCCCACATTAGAGTTAGTAAGCGTTTTTATAGATAGACGGTTCTAGGCGCTTTTTTAGGAATAACTGGGTTCGTGAAACAGGGTTTCAGACCAGTAATTATAAAATAAGGAATCGGGAGGTTTTTCCAACGGGGTAGTTATCCAATGGTTGGAAAAATAACTGGTTATTGACTAGAACGATAGAGAGAGGCCTGGGGTCCCATCGTGCCCGATTAGCGGGGTAAATTTCCAAATTGTGGCTAAATTCTAAATTTCTCCAGTGCAAATATCAGGGAATCTTGTATGTGTGTTTGTCTTGTGTTTGTCTTGTGTGGAGCAGCAACACGTGTGTGCACGCTGGGGGTTGAAATCAGCTCAAAAGGTAAAGTTCTGTTTTGTGCTTGATGTTTTATTTGAGAAATGGGGGGGGGGGAGAGTTAATTTGTGGTAAGTAATTTAACTGGTAATTAAGTGTTTAGCTTGGTAAGTAATAATTGTGTTCTGCTTGTGTGTTATACAACCTAAATTGACTTAATTAAAATGGCTGACTTACTTCAGGACAACTAGCACCCACCTAGCCAAAGGCTAATATTTTAGCAGCATGGTAGAGTTGAGTTTGAACAAAGGATTTAAAATGACCTCACGTATAGCTCCTCCCACATAGCATATGGTCAATGCAATGCTTGCAGCCCTTCACCCACCTTAACAGTTACCTGTGTTGTGTGTCATTACAGGGTACACCAGTAGATGGCGCCAATAGATCACTGGGCCATATCCCAGTAGACAGCCTGTGCCCAACCAATAAGGTTTTAATGAAACACCTCCAACTCACCTTCCAAATTAGTCATGTATCCTCACAGGTCGAGAAATTATCCAAGCACCAATTGTTACCATTTGATTTTCTAATTAAACACTGGGCCAGTGCTTCAGGGAAACAGTGCAATTTACATTGATTTTCTAATTAATCTAATAATTTCTTAGGTCGTGATGTTTTAATTACAAGAACTCAAAGCTCATTGTCATATGCACATATAGAAATGTTTTCTTGGCGCAATGTAATTCTTACTTTGCCATCCACCCTGTATAAGTGAGAAAAAGTAAATATAACAATAATATAATAATGAAAATATAAATATAAAAACAAAATTTCAGTCTGCTGGGTTTGCAGTTCACACTTCTGTACCTGTACAACTAAAACCAAATAGTGAGACTTGTACAAGTGTTAAGTGAATTATTATAAAATTAAGTGCTTTAGTAAAATTAAAAGTAAAATTAGTTTTAGTGAATTTTCAGTTAATGATAAGATTTTTTTTTTATATAAATGACACCCATAACTTATCCCTGGATTTCACCCCACTAGCTGCTCTTTACCCTCGTACACAATATCAGTCCCATGTGTAGATCATTTGTAAAACAAACAGGTTTAATAATTACTCTAGATTGTACAGGTCACATTAAAGCTGCAGTGTACACTGAGTTCTGTAACAGCTTGACTAAAGTACCATATTGTGAGATGCCTCCTTCTTTCCTGTGCTCCAGTCCTGTCCCAAAACCTGCAGATGAGGCTGCAGTGTACACTGAAGCAACCCAATTCAGCTTTACCATGCATGTGATGGGGCTTCATGTCACATGTACTTAAGCAGTGATTAAGCAGTTAATTAAGCTGCTTAAAACTTAAGCAGTTTTGTCCTTGTTCATGCACATGCAATGTCCTTACAGTAAAAGGACACAGTGACCCTTATCTACAGTAGCTTCAATACACACATATTTAAGAATTATTATTCTAGATCCCCCACCTTCTTTTTACTGTCTGTCACACACACATGTTGGTGATGGTACAGGTGTTTAACAGTGATTTGTTAATGCATCTTTCCTTCCAAAAGTTTTTGCATATGGCTCTGAGTTCAGCTCTTGTACCAATAATCAAACATCAGAAAATACCACCTTTAAGATAACGACTGTTTTGATTTGATTTAAGTGATTAAATGATTATTTGTAGCAGCACATCTTTGTAATTAAAATTGCTGTTTTCCATAAAATATTAAAAGCCTTTGTATTGAGCGTATTTAAATTTCAAAATGTAGTCATGCCATGTTTTAATTTCTCACACAGGTGCTTGAGTGGTTCAGCAGCCAGATTCGTCATCACAACATACTGGACACAATTTTACATTGAGCGTTGGGTTTATAGGGTTTGGAGTGACACCTCTCCTCCACACACTTAATACTTCGTGCTATGTGTGTCAGAGGAAGTGCATGCCAGCAATAATTATGTAACCAGAAATTAGGTTTATTTTTTATTATTTTTAGGTATTTTAATGTTGGGATCCCAGATAATATATTAAGCCTATATTACTGCTGATTCAGACAAATGTGACGACATTTGTATACTGGATCAGATATTTTGGTAATTGGTATAGAATAGTCATTAAAGCATATAATTATATGAATCCTCAGCTCTAATATAGAGCCATGTGATTGATACTCATGCTACTACCCCACATGGTAATATATTTGGTTGCTAGAACCTAGAGTTGAGTAGTATATTTGGGATAGAGGAGTTTATCAGAAGGACACAGTTGAAAGTTACCATTGATAAGGTAGAAGGTAGAAGCTTGACTGATAAATTTTATGAAAATAAGGTACTGCAAATAAAGTGCGGACTTGAACTCCATGTTGGACGGGGTAAAGCTGTTGAAAGCAATTAGTTAACATATCACAGCAACTTGGTTAAATAATAATATATGTACACTGGACAGTAGGGGAAAAATGGTCAATAGCATGCAATTGGTATACAGATTGGGCAAAGGGTTTACCAGCCATGAATCCATAAAGAGGGCATACTGACTAAATTGCCACCATTAACTGAAGGGAGTTAAGTGTGGGTATTAAGTTGAATAGTACACAGCAGGTAAGATGTTGTGTTTGGGTGAAGTAGGGGTAATAGCGAAATTAGAAGGTAAAAGGAGGTGAATCCTCTACTTAAGGATATACCCCATAACTTGTAGCTTAACATCCTTGTCAGCTCTTAAGAGAGCTGATATGAGTAGATATAGACATGGTGAAACTTTTAGAAAGTGTGATGACTTATGGCTGGAAGCAATAGAAATGTAATGGAGATAGCAGGTAGGGAATGCATGTGAAGGGCAGTTAGGTCATGTAGTGGAAATTCAGTTTGCCACATAAACAATGGGAAAAGACAGTAACACACCATTGTCTTGTCTTTGCAAATATCCAATTAGTATTTAAACATGGTTATGGAGGAGTTAAACACAATTACTATGATGACTGCATATAAAAACTTAAACTATAAAATCTTTTCAGGTTTTGCACTGTAACTATAACCTCACTTGGTGACAAGGTTCGTGACAAAAATAATAAATACATTTCAGTTATTGGCACCTTTGCTAGTATTTTTGTATTTGATGCAGTTTTTATGGCAGAATATTTGGTATTGTCACAGGTGCCTGTGGCACCTGTCCCTCGTTTGTGTCCTTAATGGTTTCTGTTGGGTGATTGGTTTGTTTTGTTCACGTGTTTAGTTCCTTTTGTATTTATTCTGAGTTTTCCTTCCCTTTGGTGCACGTCTTTGTTTTGAGGTTATGATACCCGATGTTACTTTGTTTCGTTTGTTCCCCCTTTCTGTTGGTGTCCCGTCACCAATTTTTATTAAATTACTCATTTTGGCTTTTATCCCGGTGTTTGGACTCTCCTTCCGCGTTCAACCACGTTACGGCGCTGCGCACCTTCTCCGCGTGGGTCGTATCCCGTGGGAGCGTTCGCCGTGGACCGACGCACGCATTCTTCCCCGCGTGGTCGGTACCCGGGAGCGCTCACTAGGCGCGAGCGGCTGAACGCTACACCTCCGCGTTAGCCGCCCTCCTCCCGGGGAAGAACAGACAGTTGATGACAGAAAGACGTGCCAATATATCTGGAGAGTTCCGGACACCAGGGGTCACCCACCGCTGAGCCGGAGGACCAGAGGCTGCGCCGCTGACGAGGCAGAGCACCGGGGACCGCCGATGGTCGAGTCTGGGCGCCAGGGACCGCTCCATCGCTTTCTCCGAGCACCAGGGTCCGCCAGCCGCAGACTCCGGACACCAGAGGAGCCATCCCCGTCTCGCAGCTAGAGGGCGCAGATTCGCGCCCCCGCAGCGAGAGGTCGTGCTTCACGCCGTCAGCAGGGGGCACACAGCATGCCTCACCACCAGAGGGACTTTTACCTCCCCCCGTTTTTGTTTTTTTGTGTGTACCGTTTATTATTACTATTTTCTTTTGTTTTAGGGCCGCTTTCCCTTTTAGCGCGACCCTTGGGGTGGGGGTATGTCACAGGTGCCTGTGGCACCTGTCCCTCGTTTGTGTCCTTAATGGTTTCTGTTGGGTGATTGGTTTGTTTTGTTCACGTGTTTAGTTCCTTTTGTATTTATTCTGAGTTTTCCTTCCCTTTGGTGCACGTCTTTGTTTTGAGGTTATGATACCCGATGTTACTTTGTTTCGTTTGTTCCCCCTTTCTGTTGGTGTCCCGTCACCAATTTTTATTAAATTACTCATTTTGGCTTTTATCCCGGTGTTTGGACTCTCCTTCCGCGTTCAACCACGTTACGGCGCTGCGCACCTTCTCCGCGTGGGTCGTATCCCGTGGGAGCGTTCGCCGTGGACTGACGCACGCATTCTTCCCCGCGTGGTCGGTACCCGGGAACGCTCATCAAGGCGCGAGCGGCTGAACGCAATACCTCCGCGTTAGCCGCCCTCCTCCCGGGGAAGAACGGACAGTTGGTGACAGGTATTTGATTGTCCTCTGGAGTCCTTAATGAGGTTTAAAATTGCAGAACAAGGTGTTATGATTCCCTTCGGTCCATCCTCACCTACAGGTTTACAGTCTGATTTAACAGGTGGCTGAATTTAGTGCTTTATGTCAAGCTTAGTATTTTGCCACATAATTTGCAAATTCAGAATTGTTATGAAAATTTAGAAAAAGCTTCTCTGGGTTCCACTAATTGTTATTTGGTTGGAAATAATTTGATTGGGTTGATTTTCACATTTTGATCTTTGCTTTGCCCTTTTAACCAAAGGAGTCACTAACACTGGTGCTGACCATAGGTCTGATTAAATAATAAGTCATGTAGCATACAATAAAGATAATGAAGACATAAAATAATAGACTAAATGCTTACTTAAATAGTAAATAGAAGTAAAATTAGTTGGTTTTCAGTCTGCCCCATGTAGAGTGTGTGCATGTATGAGTGAGTGTGTGCCCAGCGATATATTGGTGCTCTGTCCTGGGTGTATCTGCGCAGCGCCTGAAACTTTCTCCCTGTGATGGGCAGAAAGAATCCCATGCAACTTTAGTAGAGAATAAAAGTAATGAGATGAGAGTCTCAGAATAATAAAAATACTATTATTAAACACAGGACTGGAAAACATGATATATTAGGGTAATTCCATATATACAATAGTCTTGGCAATATGACAACACTTATTTTACACAGAAACATACTACTGTTTTATCCTCTGCACTCACCAGTGGGACACACTAAACAATTTGAGAAATGCTGTGTCTCTCACACACACACACACACACACACACACACTAGTTTCTTCTCTTTGAGACACTTTGCTGCTTTGACATACTACCTTGTCATCCTAAATGACTCGGGTAATGAAGCTATACCATGCATAACTGCATGATGTCATTGGTCTAACAAGTGGGAATATCACTCACAATGTTTGTTTTGTGAACGATATGATAATGGCACATCCTTATTGGTCAGCGTACAGCCAAAATCCACTGTGGTTAGAAATTCAGATTTATTAATTTATTTTATCCCATTATATTGATACAGTAGCCAGTTCTAGCGTTAATCAAATTTAAATTTTGTGGTAGCATGTCCACATTTTTGCTTTAAAAACTATTTCATAGCAGCTAGAATATCTATATTTTTATATTAGGAATCGTCATACTTCCTCCCTGAATATTATTGGTTGTTATATACATCAGGATTAAGATCCATAAAATATTTGTGATTATCAACATTCCCTATGCTTTAACTATTTTTTTACCCTTACTATATTGAAACGACCTCAAATAGATCATTTAATATCCGTTTACAATTTCATTTTAACTACTGTTTTAAGTAGTGTGGGAAAATGTTTGGTGAATCGCAGTTGCATCAGTTCACTAAATACATTTTCCTTTTGGAATGTCACATTTTTTTCATTATAGATATTTTATGCGGACAGGTGCCAAATATATAGAGACAGTATTGTATACATATATATTGCACAATTATTTGTTGAACAAAGCCCTTGTAATTGTTGCATTTTTTATAGATTTGTATGGTAAGCTGTCCCTGGAGGAGTTTATTAAGAGTGCAGAAAGTGACCCATCCATTGTGCGACTGTTGCCGTGTGACCCAAGCAGTGCTGGACAGTTCTGAGTAGATGTGCCCACCACGCTACCCTCCAGTGTTTTATTTATTTATTGGGGTTTGTTTAATGTATATATTATAAGGCATCTGACCAATGTATTTAGGTAAAATAATTCATAATGAAAATATATGGGAAAAATGTTAAACATGTAGTCACATGCAGTAAGAATTTTTTTTTTTAATTTTATACAGTGTTTGTATGGGTCGATTTTGGTTTTGTTAGTTTTAATTTTAAGGTCTCGCGGTTTTACTGTTCCTTAAGTGTAAACTAGGTTGGTTATTGGTGCACTCGTTCACTTAGCTTTAAATCTCTACACAGTGATCATCTGTTAAATATCAACATACTGGTTTTGCATTTTGGGCAGCTCATTAAATTAAAACCACCACAATTAGCTTGTATGGAAGCATTCATAACCGTCTTGTCTGAGATTAACTTATCATTCCTTGTCTGGCCTTAAACATGCTTGTTTGAATGATTTATTTTGGCTTCAAAACAGAGCACATTATTATTGAGCTGCTGGAGTTCCTCTTTCCAACAGACATGAAATTCAGTCCTGATCCCATGTCCTAAACCTGTTCTCTAGATGACCGGTGTGTTTCAGATTTAATGCGGCTGGATGTAGGGGTGAAACTAGATTCTCTAGGAAGTGAAGTTCCAGGAACAGAGTAAGTGGTGATCAGGATGGATCTGAGGTGAGGATGCTGATCCTCGGGGCAATGGAGACCAGTCCCTGGAGGAAGAACAGGATGCTTCTCAGGATGTGTCAACAGACCAATTCAGGGTGGTATAGAGGTTGCTGCTAACTTTGCTTTTAGAAAAGTGATGATGACGAGGGTGCTGCTGATGATGACGGAGAGCCGCTGACAACAAGTGAGCTGCCATTGATGACAACGAGGATGACAACAGGAGGACGACAACGATAGAAGGAACTTCAAGAACTGACGAGGGAATGCTGGGACTACGGAACTAAAAGACTAAAGCAGATAATGACCAGGAGAACAGAACCTTGAAGAATCTTCTGGGAAAGTTTATGTAACAGTGCTGCAAGGGGGGTGGTATTAAAGTTTCTGCAACAGTGGTGCAAGGGGGTTGTTATTTTGGGTTTGTGAGTGTAGGGACGGAGGCTGTCTCGTTAGGCGCGGTCTCTATTAGTATAATTGATAGATGTTTGTTTTTAGAATTGTGTTTTCAGCCTATATGGCCATGTAATATTTTGGGCACCTTCAAGAGGGGTTTTAGTTAGAGGGGGGTAGTTTAATTAGCGCTCTGCCTCCTCAGCGTTCAGTTATGTGAACTTGTAAAAGTCGTATTGGAAGTTAATTGCGTTTAGATTTGGGTTAATTGAGTTGTGAGTACACGCACATTTTTAGAAATGGTTACGTGTAAAATTTGGCTTAAAATTTATGGCCGTAGAATTTTTTATTTAAAATTTATTTATGGGAGCATGTAGGTGCTCCCATAGGGGGGAATTGTCAGAAATTTTAAATTTCTTATTATACATAATGAGAGTCTCAATATGGCCGAAAGACAAAGCCTTCAGAGTTTCCCGCCACTAGGAAAATACTGGGCTGGGATTGGCTGATTTAAAACCTAGGGCGGTAATTTGTGATTTGCTTAAAGCAGTTAAGGGGCGGGAACTAGACATAACGGATATATACCTATGTAAACACAAGGGAGGTGCACTTTCACTCAGACCTGGAGGCAGACAGCATCGGAACGCTGAGGATGGCAGACTCGCTGGCCAGCGTAAGTTACTGAAGGTGTCCATGAAGTATTCCTTTGTCCTCAATAAATCAGTTGAGGCGACCATCTTTGCACAGGCTCGTTCTTTCTGCCTTTTTCAAAATCAAAAGATCGTAGCAATGTAACGCAGCAAAATAGAAAACAGTCATTCATTGGAAGGAAGTGGCAGCTATGGCACTGTTGTACTGCTTGGAAGGCAGCTATGATGAAGACTACATCACCAAAACCTATAAAAATCCATCCATCCAAAGAGGTGTTATTAGGCATGGCACGAAGCGAAGTACAGTTACACAAAATTATGTGATTTATTCACAATAATGCATTAGTTAGGCCAAATGCTCAAAAAACAAAGTGGCCAAATTACAGAAGGCAATTAAAAAAACAAAGGAAAAATAAAATGTCACACATTGGTATGAATTTAAATCATTCAGAGGTGTGTAATATTATCAATAATGTCATGGCTGGACACCAGGGCAAAAAGGGACAAAAGGAAAATTACCTCATGCAGTGTCCACATTCTCCAGAGTAAAGTAAAAAAAAACTTTGGACAGGAGGCAAAGTCATGAATGGCTCCTAACCAACTGAGCTGACTAGCGCATAGTACATTTCCCAGGATACCTTGTGGCGTGGGGATGAGGGAGGAGGGGGAGGGAACGACAGGAAGAGAGGAGAGAGCTGTTTGTATAAGTGTGTTTGTGATTTAATAAATGGCTGCCTAACTCATGGTCTGTCCTTCATATTCTTTACAATGTGCACACAGATGTGTACTTATATAAAAGTTTAGACCTGTATACTGTTAAACACTGTGTTTTTATGAATTTTTATTGTCAAGTTTGGGAGTTTGTTCAGTTGAGATCTGTGTCATGTGTAGTTCTGTCATGTCATGTGTCATGTGGGCACACACTCAGACACACTATATATGGGGCAATTTGGAGAACTCAATTGACTTGATCCATGTTTTTGGACTGTGGAAGGAAACCGGAGAACCCAGAGGAAACCCACGCAGACATGGGGTGAACATGGAAACAACACCTTTCAAAAATGAATTAAATTAGCAAAATTTACCTCTAAATAATAATTGCACTTTGGGCTTTAAAATGTAGTTTAGTGGAAGATTACATTAAAGTGACAAAGTTTAATGCTCTTGGATTTCATGAACAGAAACCACTTTTACAAGCAAAAAAAAACAATAAAAAAAACACTTGATTTGATCTCAGATCCCTGGATTCAGTTCAGAATGAATCCAGTCTGAGTTCTCCAAATTGCCCCATGTATTCTCCACACAAACTCTCCAAATTGCCGATATATAGAGGGTGGCATGGTGGCTTAGTGGTTAGCACGCTCACCTCTCAGTCCTAGGGATTCCCGGTTGGAATCCCAATTTGGGTTGAGTTTCCACGTTGTCCACGGGGGTTTCTCCAGTTTCCTCCCACAATCCAAAAACATGTATCAAGGTCAATTGAATTCCCCAAATTGCCCCATAAAGTGTGTTTGTGTGAGTGAGTGAGTGAGTGTGTGCCCAGCAATAGATTGCCACCCTGTCCTGGGTGAATCTGACCAGCGCAGGAAACGTACTCCCCTGGATGGGCATGGGGAACCCCCCCACGACCCTAGTAGAGGACAAAGCGGAAGATAATGGATGGATGGATGCCCCATATAGAGTGTGTGAGTGAGTGTGCCCAGCAATAGATTGGTGCCATGTCCTAGGTGTAACTGCCCTGCTCCCGAAGCATTGGGGATCCGACCCTATTAGAGGAAAAAGCAGAAGATGATGGATGGATGGATAGATGGAAGCTTCAGTAGTAAACATGATGTTAGAAATGTGAGAGATAAAGTGGCATTAAACCCTGTTTAGGTGAGTTGTTAATGAGAATACGCAGTGGTGTAAATCACTCAAAGTGGTTTATTATGGGATAGAATGTGGAGTAAATGTTTATTATAATAAAGCAAAAAGTATTTAAAAAAGTAAAACGATATAGAGAACAAACAAAACCTAACCCAACAATACAGACAATAACAGAACTACACATGATACAAGTCTCAACTGAACAAACTCACAAACGTGACAATAAAACAAAATCCATAAAAACACAGAGCTAAACAGTATACAGGTATAAACAGAGTTAAACAGGATAAAGGCCAAACAGATACAATCATCACAATCAAAGGATGTTCAGTCAGCATTTTAATATGTAGCAAACAAAACAAAAGAAAACTCTCTCAGAAAACATCCGTGCCCCCGCTTCTTACAATTTTGTAGCGAATATGAGGTCATGTAGCCATTTTAACCATGAGTCAGTAGCCATTTTAACAAATATTGCCATTTATTGAATCACAAACACATTTATACAAACATCTCTCTCCTCTCTTCCCTTCGTTCTAGTGTTCCTCCCTTTTATCCCCACGCCACAAGGCATGTCGGAAAAGCCCATTTAATCCATATCCATTGGTTGGGCAACTTGCCAACCTGCACTTTGGTGCCTAAACATAGAGCCCTGTTGGATCTTTTGATTTTTGAAAAAGGCAGAAAGAACGAGCTGATGCAAAAATGGTCGTCTCAACTAATTTATTGAGAACAAAGAAGACTTCATGAACACTGTCAGTAACTCACGCTGGCCAGCGGGTCTGCCATCCTCAGCGTTCCGATGCCGTATCTGCTTCCGAGTCTGAGTGAGAGAGCGCCCCCGCAGTGTTTACCTGTGTATATATCCGTTAAGTCTAATTCTCGCCCCTAACTGCCTAAGCCAATCACAAATTATCACCCTAGGTTTTAAATCAGCCAATCCCAGCCCAGTATTTTGGTTTGAATCTAGCTTGCCCCACCCCACTTCCTAAGGCGGCAGAACTCAGAAGGGTCCTTTGTTTGAATACAAACTTTTGGCCATTTGGGGACTCTTATAATGTGTAAGAAATTTACAATTTCTGACAGCCCCCATAACCAAACATGGAATGTAATGCCACAATATTGTGGTCAAAAGAATCGTTAGTTTTCCAAGGAACCCTCCATAACTTTGCCTCCAGCAAGACAAATTTTAACATACACTGGAGAATGCAGGCATCGAGCCCACTGCCTGTCAAATGCTAAGTGAGAGTTCTACCATTTCAGCTAATTCCCCATTTAACCCTGGAGTTTAGTCTTCTCTTAGGTCAGTAGTAAACTTTTCAATGCAAAGCCAGCCCGAAATCTACACAGAAAATGATAAGTCTGGAATGCATGCAGTTGATGTCAGGCCGATTAGCTCAGTTGGTTAGAGCGTGGTGCTAATAACGCCAATGTCATAGGTTTGATCCCTGTGTCGGCCTTTTTGCAGCAATATTTTGGTGTTAAATGGGGAACAGCCATTCTTAGGCAAATGAAACAGACACCAACTACAGAACAAACACAGTAACTTAAAACAATTTGAAATTGTAATCAATTCCTAATTAACTGCAGGTAGCATGGTAGCTTAGTGGTTAGCACAGTTGCTTCTCAGAACTAGGTTTTTTCGGTTCAAATCCCAATCTGGGTTTTCATGTTCCCCGTGTGTCCGCATGGGTTTCAACTGGGTTTCCCTGGTTTCCTCCCACATTCCAAAAACATGGATCAAGGTAAATTGAATGCTCCAAATTGCCCCATATAGAGTGTTTTTGTGAGTGAGAGTGTTCTCAGTTCCCAAAACGTTCTCCCCTGGATGTGCAAGCGGAACCCCGCTGCGACCCTAGTAGGGGATGAAGTGGAAGATAATGGATGTGTCTTTTTTATATCTGCAAATAATTTCCCTTATGTAGATATAATATATGTAGTTTTTATCTTTGTGTAAGACTCACACACACTAATACATTTTCTGATTTTGTAACAATATAGCTCATTTGGAAGGGCATTAGAGTGAAGATCTAATGCTCCCTAGTGATGTAATGTAATCCTACAATAATATGAAATTTACAGTTTATTAAAAATGCTTTTCAGTAAAAGTCAACAACAAAAACTAATTTTATTAAAAATGCATTTATTCCAAATGCTTAAGTTAACATTTCCTGTAATGAATGAATAGCACAATGAAAGAAATAATGTATCATCTAAACATCCCTCACTTCACAACAAAAGTCCAAATAACACATTATACTCAGTTGCCCTCAGTAATGAACTAAAAACTGTCTGTTCTGTCGATCTAGCACAACTCTCATCTCGGACAGCTGTTTCCTGGTGTCCAGGTGGTTTTTCAGATCCCTATTTTATTAATTAATACCTACTTATAATATAAAGAATGAATTAAATAATTATATGAATTAAATATAAAGAAAAAGGATCAGTTGATTAATTGAAAAAAAAAAATGAATTAAACATGTTTGACATGACACGAACACAGCTGGGGCCAAAAAACAGAGAACTAACCACTATACGATCACGGCACAGCACGTTGCCCTGTAAGCAAGAGTTCATAGATCCCTTTGAAGTTCCAATTTTTCCAGTTGATCGGTTTAATCTAAGGAGGGCAGACATATAGACAAGAACACATACTCAAGAGCTGAGGTTTGAACCTGGAAGTTCTCAACCAAATTCAGATGCGTGAGCCATTACAAAGACCTGACGTCATATATTATTGTTCCAATTTAAATAGAATTAGCACGTACATGTTGCTGTAAGAGGTGGCTTAGTGGTTAGCACGTTCGCCTCTCAGCGCTAGGGATTCCCGGTTCGAATCCCCATCTGGGTGGAGTTTCCATGTTCTCCCCGTGTCTGCGTGGGTTTCCTCCGGGTTCTCCGGTTTCCTCCCACAGTCCAAAAACATGGATCAAGTCAATTGAATTCTCAAAATTGCCCCATATAGAGTGTGTCTGTGTGAGTGAGTGTGTGCCCAGCGATGGATTGGCGCCCTGTCCTGGGTCTATCTGCCCAGCGCCCGAGACGTTCTCCCCTGGATGGGCATGGGGAACCCCACCGCGACCCTAATAGAGGATAAAGCGGGAGATAATGAATGAATGAATGAATGTTGCTGTAAGAGTTCCCAAAGTTAAGATAAAGGCAGATTTTGTATTCTTCTGAGCTTGCCACAACTCAGGGCTGCTAAAGTCACAATGCAGAATACAAACACAAATTTGGGTTACAGGATGCAATAAAGCCCTTTTAAATGTCTTTCATTGATCCGTATCCCATATTGGGAGTTGAACCCAGGCCACCTGGGTGAAAACCAGGAATTCTAACCGCTAGACCATATGTACCATATTGAGAGTCTCTCAAAATTTGATTTAATTGAGCTGAATTCTTTTTGATGTATTTGGAAAAAAGAAATAGTTCACAAAGCAACCAGTTCAAGCATGAACACACATGCGGTGTTAATTAAGAATTAAGAACAACAACCAATTTAACTTTTCTAATAAACATACAATGACACCATATCACATAACAGACTAATTTGACAAGTATTCCCAGCGACAATTTATGCAAATAGAACACTTGATCAGTTGATGTTTTGAAAATAATGAAGCTGATCCATAATAGATTAGTGTAAAGTATCATGATAGAATCATAACTATACTTAATAATATCAACATAAAATCAAAACACTGCATTAAAGAGTGTTTACAGTTTTCTAAATTCTTGTAGTTAATCGCTCACCTAGGTGGCACGGTGGCTTAGTGGTTAGCACGTTCGCCGCCTCTCAGCGCTAGGGATTCCTGGTTTGAATCCCCATTTGGATGGAGTTTCCATGTTCTCCCCGTGTCCGCATGGGTATCCTCTGGGTTCAGAGTGCTAACCATTACACCATGGAACCACCGAAAAACAGCACATAGTCGGTTCTGTTTATAATCCTTATTATATATTAATTTTTTTAATGAAAATTAAGTGAATGTTTGCTGTATCTAATCTGTTCTTTTGATTTTCTTTGTCTAATGTAGGTCTTAATTATTCAGTGATGAAGTGGGCAGTTAAAATACATTACACTGTCAAGTGCTGCCGAAACCTGGGATCAAATTTGGTACCTCTAGATCTTCAGTCTTACGTGCTCCAAATTGAGTTATCGTAGCACGAAAGCAACAAATTGAACTGACAAAATATACTTCTAAATAATTCATTCATTCATTATCTCCCACTTTATCCTCTATTAGGGTTGGGCAGGCACTGGGCAGATAGACCCAGGACAGGGCGACAATCTATCGCTGGGCACACACTCACTCACACAGACACACTCTATATGGGGCAATTTTGAGAATTCAATTGACTTGATCCATGTTTTTGGACTGTGGGAGGAAACCGGAGAACCCGGAGGAAACCCACGCAGACACGGGGAGAACATGGAAACTCCACCCAGATGGGGATTCGAACCGGGAATCCCTAGTGCTGAGAGGCGAACGTGCTAACCACTAAGCCACCATGCCGCCACTTCTAAATTATATTTGTTATAAAAACTTGGGCTTACTTTGGGCTTTGAAATATAGTTTAGAGGAAGAAGATTACCATCCATTATCTTCCGCTTTATCCTATATTGGGGGGGGAGGGTTCCCCATGCCCATCCAGGGGAGAATGTTTCAGGTGCTGGGCAGGTACACCCAGGACAGGGTGCCAATCTATCGCTGGGCACACACAAACACATTCTATATGGGGCAATTTGGGAAACTCAATTGACTTCATCAATGTTTTTGGACTGTGGGAGAAAACCTGAGAACCTGTGCAGAGAACATGGAAACTCCACCCAGATTGGGATTTGAACCGGGAATCTCTAGTGCTGAGAGGCGAACGTGCTAACCACTAAGCCACCGTGCAGCCCTAAGAAGACTACCATAAATAAAAAAATAGGTCAATGCCCTTTTGGTTTTATCTTTAAATCCATAAAAAAACAGAGCTAAACAGTATACAGGTCTAAACAGAGTTTAACCAGACGAAGGTCAAACAGATACAATCATCACACTCAAAGGATGTTCAGTCAGCATTTTAACACTACTTTGGCAAGTGTTACTGAGATCACTTTCACAAAAAAAACACTCTGAATTGAACTCTGATCATATGATTCAGAGTTTTCACTATTACACCATAGAAGCATGAAATAAGGACACATAGCAAAGTCTGTAGGTTCTGTTAATAATCTTCATGATACAAAAAAAAATCGATTCCTTGTTCTTTAGATATGTACAGTATTATTATTATTTACTTTATACAGGAAGACAGAGGGATAATTTTGATGTTCACACAGTTGTAAAAAATCCCTGATTTAAAACATTAGATTTTCCCCTGGATGTTTATAAGTGAACAATTAGCCTCAGCTGAACCAATAAGATGACCTCATTAAGGTGGAACGGCTGAGTCTCCTTAAAAGAGAACAAGTAGTGACTCACACTTGTATCATTAATTCAGAAGCACTGGGTTTGTTCTGTTATTGACTGCTGAGATTCTGGAGGTGGTGTGGAGAATGAATAGGTACTTCTACAGCTCTGATGGTTTAGTTCCTGATTATTATGAAATTGAAACATTAACACTACAACATTTCTCTTTTCAGGTTTCTCTTACTTTTCTTGGCTGTACTGATATGGAGAGGATCAAATGGACTTGCTGGTGAGTTTAAACACAGAGTTCCACCAGGTTTGTGTGCTGAGCTGTTTGTAACCATCACCTTTCTGTTTGCAGTCTGGAATCAAAAACCGGCTCAGTACTGGCAAGGAGGCAGTTTGAGTTTATTTGGAGATCAGTTGCCTCATCCTGGTGTTTCCACCAATAGTGTTCAAACTGCAGCTAGTACTTCAGGTTCTACTCAGGCCCCAAATGGTTCCACCGGCCAGTCTGCAGATTCACCCAGTAGATTAAACCCTAGTTTCTGTGGATCTGTATCTCTGAAACCTCAAATCTCCACTAACCTGTTGGCTCAATCCCAGACTGGACAGTTGAACAGCCCTGTGTCTCCATCTCAGAGTGGAGGTCAATCTATGTCACTGAAGCAGGGAAGTGGTTCAAGTGTTTCTGTTCCGTACACTGCTCAGTCTTCAGGCTTTCAAGGACTTGCTGGTTCTCCTCAAACCACCTCAACCTCTGGATTCCAGAGGTTCCAAACTGAGGGAGTTTTAAGTGGGTCTGCTTCAACTTCCCAGCAAGACAGCGTTGATCAGTCTGCAAGTGGTTCTAGCTGGCTTGTTTCATTGGGCCAAGGAGTTCCATCCAGTCAAGGTCAAAATGCTCTTGTGTCCACAGACCCAAACCATACGTCCTGTACCTCAAAAGGTCCAGGTTTCAGCATCTACGGTGTCACCTCAAGCTGTAGCAGGTGTATCTCCCTCTCTTGTTCAGCAACAGCATTATGATCAGTCTGCAAGTGGTTCTAGCTGGCTCATTTCATTAGGATCAGGTGATCCTCTTGTGCCACAAACCCAAACAATCAGGCCCTTACCTCTAGTAGTCCAGGGTTCAGGACCTCAGGCCTCCCCTCAAGTTGTAGCAAGTGTATCTGCCATTCCTGCTCAGCAACAGCACAACAGTCAGTCTGCAAGTGGTTGGTTTGTCTCATCAGGCCAAGGAATTCCATCCAGTCAAGGTCAGAATGCTCCTGTAGCACAGATGGGCAACATTCATCCTGTAAAACAGGGTTCAGTATCTTGGGCCTCACCTCAACGTGTAGCAAGTGTATCCGCTTCTCCAGCTCCGCAATGGAGTTTTGATCAATCATGGGTTGCTTCACAGGTCCAGAGTCCGGGTCAGTTTTCCACTGCAGTTCAGACTCAGCTACCAGGACTTGCACCTGGCAAAGTCGCAAACCTGTTTACTACTGCTCAGGGTACATATGATCTACAGTCATCAGGATCTTCTAGCTGGAATACTCAACCCCAAAGACAGAGCTCTGTTTCAACGCAATTCCAACCCTCTCAAAATGCTGCGCAGGTATTGCAGGGGGTGCCATCTTCTGGATCTAGTAAATGGGTTAGTGTATTGCCTACTGGTTTTAATCCATCATGGAGTTCAGTGTCTCCATCTCATTGGGTACCAGCAACCAATAACCCTTATGCATCTCTGAGCCAAGCTACTACATCATCTGATGCCATGTTCCAGAGTGCTGGCCTGGGTTCAACTTTCCAACCATCAGCTGTCTCCACATCTAACTCTGCTACTGGATCTTCATCCCTGAGCTGGACCTCAAGACCTTCATCTGTAGTTTCTGGCCGGCCACTTTCTGTTGACTCGCTTCCTTCACAAGACACCTGGAAGTCAATTGGTCCTTTCCAATCTGTGCTTCAGGGTAGTGCCCCTGTGGTTCTTCCTGCTGCCCCGTCCAACCCTCCAAGTGGTGTTCCCTTCTCTTCTCCAGGAGCCGCAAGCAGCTTAAGTTTTGTCCCTAGCCAGTCAAGTGATGCCTCGGTTGTGAGGTTCCCCATTAACCGGCTGAACTTCAATACCCCAGGAACATCCAGTAGCTCCTCTGTTACTCTGCCAAGCTTTAATAGTGCTGTTAAAGGTTAAGTGATCATCCTGTGTGTTCTAGAAATGCTGTCATCCACTGTATCACTTGTTTGTTGCTTGACTTGAATAAATCTGCACTGTTTATAATTTTGACTAAAATGGTTCAATTGTGTTTATACTTTCAGTAATGTTACTAAATCTACCATCTAATTAGCTTTAGTTATGTTAACATGCTTAATCTTAACCCTGTTGTACAAGATGTTCAGCTCCAGTGGAACAGTTTGATTCTTTTCTATATAACAAGGAACTCAATCTCATTTAATCTAAGACGCATTCAAACGTGCTGCTAACTGAGGTTCAATGGATCTTCTATACATATACGAACCTGCCTTTATGTTGAACAGTCATCAAGATTAAATAGTCAGTTTTAAAGTTCTAACCCTCATGATCGAGATGCTGGAGGTTGACCATGTCAAATGGCCGAGCGGTCAAATCCCACTTCTGACATAAGCTTTTGTGATGGTTTAAAAAGATTTAAAAAAAAAAAAAAAAAAAAAAAACTGTTAATTCAAAACTGTATTCATATTCCTTATGATAATAATTTAAGGTGTTAACTCCATTTCATCAATCAAAAGCAGGAAAGGTGTGTTTTTTTTTTTTTTTTTTTTTTTTTTTTTTTTTTTGGTGTAAATCTTTTAGGGTTAAGACACTTTTCAAGAAAAATCAAATCATCTGAGCATTCTTAATTTATAGCCCATGGACCTAATGTCAATTTGTTTTTGTTTTATCTGTATATTCTGTCTAATCTGTTAACTCAATTACCTGATTGTTTCATAATTCTCATTGTTTAATCCATGAAGCTGTGGTTTGAATCAAATAAACCTGTGTTATTGTTTTGAAATTATGAACTGTTAAACAGCAAACCTCAACATTATATCAATTATGACGATGCATAGCCTCATTAGCATAGTAAGCGACTTTTGCCCACCAAGTGGACAAAATCTGTAATAATACATTTCTCTAGTTCTCCTTCTGTAACAAGCTCTTAGTTTTCCCTCATTGAGCATAGGGTGACCAGATGTCCCGCTTTGTGCGGACAGTCACGCCATTTTGTTACTTTTCACAGGTCCCGCATATTGAGACGTTGTTCCGCATTGTTATTGAAAGTCAGACTCCAGTTTTGAAATGCGTGTTTTAGAATCTGGTATTGGATGGCTGTGTTGTCTGTTATCGGGGGAGAAGCGGGCTGTTTGAATGTCAACCAATCGGGAACGCGGACGCATATTAAGGGCGCGCCCACCAACACAAACAATGCAAATCAGGTCAGAACAGCACCGTCAAGCAGCACGAGATCTGGAGGAAAGGGAGTTAAACACGACCCGTATAGCTAAAGATACAACATGCAGCTGCAACAAAGACTGAGAAACTGTCCACCCCTGAGTGAAACCAGTGCAAGGCGAGTCTGATTTTGAGAGTCATTTTGGAGGTGAATATGACATGAAACGGCATAGACAATGCGAGACTCACAAAAAACGTGTTGCTCAAAAGGAGGTTTCCCAGTCTATGTATGCGTTCCTGCAAAAACCCAAACAAGATTCAAATGCAGATAAAGTAACAGCAGCTGAACTAACTAGCGTTTACCACACTGTGAATTTTTTTTTGTCTTAAAAATGTTTTACTTTTATCTTTATTATAAAAAAATAACATCCATTCTTATGTTTTGATAAAACCAATAAAAATGTTTCTATTTGTAACCAGCTATTATTTTTTTTATATTTGATGATTTGAATTTACAAACTGATCACTGAAATTGATTCTTCTCTTCTGTGATTATTAAACATCAAACTTTGAATTAAACTGTGTCTCTGTGAGTTTTCTCCTTAAAGTCCTTCCACATTTTTAGTGTTACAAACAATATTCCATACAAAATGCGGGAGCTTTTTCATTTTCCTTCACACCCGCCTCCAAACCAACACGATGTAGAGTGAATAATAAATTAATCATTGTCTTTCAAATTATCTGTTTCTGTCTAATCAGGCTACAGGTCAGTATGTGTGTATTAGGATTTTGAGACATTAGTCAGCCTTGTCTCCATATGTAAAAAATATTTACATATTTAAGGAGTCTTATTACTCGATGTCAAAAAAAAAATGTTGAGAACCAGATCGCATTGTTAGTTTTACACATAGTTTCCGCATCGTGATAAATTCTTTAATTTATTAGAACACAATCTCAAGCTTAAAAATGAACCGTAACTTTTAATTTAGCTATTTGCTCTTTAAAACTACAAGATGTTTCTCATGTGAACTTCCTCACCTTCCATGTGCAATCACTGTGGTGGACACCTGCTTTCGCTTTCGCGTCCATCCATTATCTTCCGCTTTATCCTCTATTAGGGTCGCGGGGGAGGGGGGTTCCCTCAATGCCCATCTAGGAGAGAACGTCTCGGGCGCTGGGCAGATACACCCAGGACAGGACGCCAATTTTTCGCTAGGCACACACTCATTCACACAGACACACTCTATATGGGGCAATTTGGAGAATTCAATTGACTTGATCCATGTTTTTAGACTGTGAAAGGAAACCGGAGAACCCGGAGGAAACCCATGCGGACACAGGGAGAACATGGAAACTCCACCCAGATGGGAGGAGAACATGCTAACCACTAAGCCACCGTGCTGCCCTGCTTTTGTGTCAATTCTGATTAATTATAAAACATGTAACAAGGCTTATAATATCATGTAAATTGTGAGAACTTCTTCCCTGGATGGGCCTGGAGAAACCCACCCGTGATCCTAATGAAGGACTAAGCGGAAGATAATGAGATAAGATATTTAAACATCATCATTGTTCATTACCTTTATAATTTAATTGATTTTAAAAATGTATTTTGTTTAGCTTTTTGTTTTTTTAATTAGTGTCTGTTTAATTAATTTATTCTTAAACAAAATTGTTTGTTTGGACTTTTCATTTTATGTGTGTTTATTTTTATTTATATATTGAAATTATCTTGAGCGCCTCACATCAAGCAGGATTATAAAAGTTGGGATGTGGCTGCTTGTGTGATTTTTGCTGTTTGGTTCATTATCGCCACCAACTGACCTGGAGTATAAAGAATAATTCTCAGAGCTTACTTTTAATAACAGTGATAAGGTGGCCGAGAAGTGCAAAACAAATTAACAAACTTCGATAAAACATTTACAAACACCGAGACAACATTTACAAATGTCGATACAACATTTACAAACTTCGATACAACATTTACAAACTTCGATACAACATTTACAAACGCTGTGACAACATTTACAAACTTCGATACAACATTTACAAACACCGAGACAACATTTACAAATGTCGATACAACATTTACAAACTTCGATACAACATTTACAAACGCTGTGACAACATTTACAAACTTCGATACAACATTTACAAACGCTGTGACAACATTTACAAACGACCAGCAGACGGAAAGGGTAGGTACCTTTCACAGGAAGTGATGATTGTTGACAGTTGTCAATCAAACTGTTTGGCGGGGACAACGTGGGTGATAACGGAGTGACGGTAACGCTATAAGATGTTTTGTCCATTTTGTGGAAACCACTTTAGCCAGTTAGCCAATTTCTGTTTTTCGTGTGGAAAGTCTTTAGAGTTTTTAGATGAGCATACGAAGGACATAGGAGCACAGGCGACGTCTAAAACAAATAGAAATGTTAGCGAAGGTAATTGGAATATTAACGGTAGTTGCTGATATGAATATTTCATTTTTTAGTTTATTTCATTACTGTCATGTTTCTGTCGGTTCTATTTATTTCAGCCGAGAAGCCTTGCCCATCGTATGCACAGTTTATGGAGTACAAAAACAGAAAATCAAAAGAAAGACAGTCCTTTAGTTGTGGGTCAAAAAGTCAAGTCAAAGAACACAAAAGACAAGTTCAGGTGAGTTAGCACAATTGTTTTCTCGTATTTAAGTAACTATTGTCAGTCTAACTGCTATAAATACAGCATGTATCTTGGGATTAATTTGTGTTTTAGTTCTTTATTTACTTTGTATTTTTACTTGTAAGTTCATGTACTTATTCATAACACAAATGTACAGTGTATCACAAAAGTAAGTACACCTCTCACATTTCTGCAGATATGTAAGTATATCTTTTCATTGGTATAACTGACAAAATGACACTGTGATACAGTAATCTGTGTGCAGCTTATATAACGGTGTTAATGTGTATTCCTTCCTCAAAATAACACAATATACAGTCTATATAGTAATGTCTAAACCACTGGCAACAAAAGTGATTACACCCCTAAACCACTACACCCCAAAATGTCTAAATCGAGCACTGCTTGTTATTTTCCCTCCAAAATGTTATGCAACTTGTTAGTGTTAGTAGGTCTCAGGTGTGCATAGGGAGTAGATGTGTTCATTTTTATAGTATAGCTCTTGTACTGGTTTAGACAGTAATGGCAGTATTTTGAGTTATTGTGAGGGAAGAATACACATTTACACTGTTTTACAGTGTCGTTTTGTCAGTGCTGTACCATGAAAAGATATACTTAAATATCTGCAGATATAGAACGTGCACTTAAAAAGTTGTTATATTAAGGTCAAACATGTGTACATCCAGTGAGATGTTTTAATTGTATATTGGTACAGTATGTGTATTGTATTAGTATTATAAGTTTGTTCTGTACTTTTATTTATTTATCATATACAAATTGACAATAGTAACAGTTGTTGAATTAAAAAATTAAAGTAACTTTTAATTTAATTTAAATTAAAGTAAATTTTTATGAAAAACATCGAAAAGTTTTCTGGGAATAGGTTTTCAAAACTATTCCCTTGATAGCTGTCAGGCTATGTCTTAATCCGTGTTGATTTTCTAATGCATCAATCAGGTCTACAAATCAAATTCTTTCTCTTATATTTTTCTAGATAAACATAGGATTAATGGAGCTACATGGATGTGATTTAAAACCTGCAAGAGGGAAAACACTTCCTTTATTTACATACCCAGAGGTAGCAGCCCCTGATTTACTGAATTTAGCTGTCCAGAAAATGAGGGTGTTTAATAAGGACATGGATGAAGGACCTTATGTCCTTTTATATCCAGATTTTTCCAAAGTGGTCTATGTGCCTGGAACAGAAAGGCACTTTATTTTGGCAGACTATAAGAAAGAAATAGGAAAAATCTATTCAAGAATCACTTTGTTTATATGCCAGGAGAAACACTTCAGAAGAGGTTTGTGGACGTAATTAAGATTTTTTAATTATCCTTTAAACAATCGTGAGATATAATAGTGATACTATAGTGATTTTTTTTGTTTCTTTCATCTGCAGTGGATGTTGACTTGGATTCAGACTCTGATCCTGAAATTATAATCACAACTAGGAGCACAACTGAATTCAGTCAGGCAGACACCGTGGTAAGTTAACATGAAACAAATAATTTTGTAAGGAAATACATTTTTTTTTTCATTTTATCAGCTCTATTACTGACTATAGGGCAATTTCAGGTGTGGTAGTGGGATTTTCCACTGCATACCAGCATCAGGAGTCTGAACTTGGGTTGAACTGTTTGGGTGTCACCTTAGCCACTAGAAAGCTCAAATCAGTGCATTTTATTGCTGGTCCGAAGCTCAACTAAATAGAAGGTCTTCCAGTGTAAAAACTGGGACAAAGGCCAAGTAAAAATAAAAAATACATAATGTATGAATATAGTAAGGCATGTGCAAAGTTTTTAGAAAGGCATAAGGCAACTTTAGTCATATAATAATGTGTTATTTATGGCTTGCTAGCTCTGTCAGAGAAAATAATTAATTAACTTTTAAAATGAAATCCAGCCTTTTACCACATTTTAGGGGCAGACAAGTGTTTTTTTTTTTTTTATTATTATTTTTTATTAGCCTGTGATGAAGGCAGGGATGCATTTGTCACTGCATAACCACGGATTATTTATTGACAACAACATGTACGTGACAGATGATCTGCTTGACCTTAAATGTAAATTTCTCCTCTTTGCAAAATGTTTAGACATCCCTATCATAACAATACAGACTATAGGAATTTGTTATAATATGTATGTTTTTACTTTCAGCTTCTTAAACCCTTGAACCAAAGTACTCCCATAACCAGACCTGAAGAAGAAGTGTAAGTGTACTAACATACACATTTAAGTTTTTTGTTTATAAGCTGATAATGTGTTGAGGTCAAATGTTTGGAAAATATATTTGTTGACCAGTTTTATCTTTGATTATCATACCTATAATTAAATACACTATTCCCATAATTACTTTTTTCACTAATTAAGCCATTTTCCATGTTTTTAGAGATGCAGTGGCACATGCTTCTTCTACAATAATTCCTGGAGAGGTATTTATGCAGGTGTTAACTTATTTGATTTTGTTTTGGACCTTCGTATCTTCATTATCATCTTATTTTTCAGGTACAGATAATCTCGGATACTGGGAATAATCAGGATCCACATGGATCCAATCTGGCCAAATCTTTTTGCTACAGGTAAAAAAAAACAGACTTAATAGATACTTGGATAATATAGACTAGATTAAAAAAAGAACTAGCAAGTTTTTAAAACACCTGTCTAATGGTTAATCACAAAAAAAATATATATATATATATATATATTAATCGCATAATTATTGTGAAATGTGTAAAGTAACTTTAACCCATTACCCTTAACATAAGTTTGCTTTTTCTACAGTAAATACACAGAGCTTTATGCACCATGTGTTGAGGAGGAGGATGAAGAGCACATTCCTGTGAATTGTAGAAATACACCAGACAGGACCATGTAGGTTGGCAGTTTTTCCCCTTACATTATTTGATTAAAGATTGAATTACTTAATAATCTGTGCAAGCAGCCTATTAGTGCATGTACATTTCCAATGCAAGTCATTTTTTTGTAATTACAGAGAGGAGATAAACATCACATTACCTGAAATCATATCTAATCTATCACATCCTATTGATCATGGAAGAGTCAGCCGTTTTAACATTTCACGGTCAAATGTTTGGGATGGTGCAGTCAGAGGTTTCAAACGTGCAACCTATTCCGAATCCTGTGATATGCTGGTCCGATTTACTGATGATGCTGGTGTTTTTGAAGATGGGATTGATGCAGGTGGTCCAAGACGGGAGTTTCTAACTCTGTTAATGAACCATCTTAAAGATAGACCAATTTTTGATGGCCCAGCAGGACAACGTTACTTGGTCTACAATGCAAATGGTATTTATGTTATTAGATATGTGAATTGCATTAATTGCATTAATTGCATATTACAATTATTATACTTTGTAAAGTGAGTCAAATAGATATTAAGAAATGTTAATTAGTGATTTAAGTGTCTGAATGTAGAAATAGGTATATTGTTTATTCACAGCTGTCAGGGAAGATGAATACTACCTAGCAGGGAAGATGATTGCAGTGTCAGTTGTGCATGGAGGTCCAGGCCCCCATTTCTTGTCGAACGATTTTGTACAGTACCTTGCAGGCCAATCTTCATTCAAAACAGCAGTTAATTTAATAACTGAAGAAGATATAGGCAAAGCTTTGCGAGAGGTAAGAAAAGTCTAAGGGTGTTGAAGGGCAGGGTTTCATCGATTTGTTTCTTGAAAAATTGTTTTTCATGCTGACATACAGAGAGTAATTAGCTGAATTTGATGTTCTGTGATTTTATAATTAGACTATGTATATAATGGAATGAAAATTTATGCTATCAGTGTATGCATTTATGATGCCCACAAAACATATTTTAATTATTATAACTTATGCCACAGGCTATAAAAATATTTTTCATTATATTGTTTTGTGTGTAAAATTACTGCTTTATTTGTTGTCTTTAAGATTGAGAGTGCTGCTTCTGTGGAAGCTCTACAAGACATGACTCTAAGGCACAGTACAATATTACAGATGGCTGGCTGTTTTAGGCATGTGGCTGCTCTTGAAGAAAAGAAAACAGTTGTGTCCGACTATCTGCAGTGGTATATTATTGACCGCAATATGTGTGTAATTTACATTACATTTGCATTTAGTCATTTAGCAGACGCTTTTATCCAAAGCGACTTACAAATGAGGTAATTGAAAGGTAAGAGCATATTCTTAGTCTTAAAACTAAGCAAATATAGTGCCTATCTGAAATTCAACTATTAAAACTTAAAATAAGCATTAACAGTGTAGTGTTAATAATGTACTATGTTTAACTGTTTCTGGTAGTGGACATTACGTTTATTATATTCTATGCATATTTTATCAAATAGGCTATACAGCAGTGTAACTGTGTTGTATTCTTCAGATTTAAGGAAGGTCTGTCATCACTTCAATTTTTGACGGCACTGCAGCAGTACCCTACCCTTCTGGCTCCTGTCCTGTGCTACTCTGAAAAGAAGCTTACTGCTTTTGAACTCGAGAGACTTTTTAAACCTGACCTCAGTCCGACAGGGAGCAACAGGAGACTCCGAGAAGGAGAAACTGTGGGTTACTGGGCAGACTATCTCCTTGATTGTGAAGGTTTGCAAAATATTATATAATAAATTCCCATTTTTAATATACTACTAGTATATGCATGATAATTATATATCTTTACAGAAGGCCAGACTACTGTGTGTTTGGAAGATGTGTTGATGTTTGCAACTGGACTAACTTCATTACCTCCATCTGGATTGGAACCGCTGCCAAAGATTGAGTTTCTGGACAATTCACCATTCCCTATGGCAAATACATGTTCAAACACACTCAAATTGCCACTCCTAAAGTCTTACGATGTGTTTAAATTAAAAATGGATTTTGGAATTCAGAATTCCCCAGGATTTGGCTGCTTTTAAAATAGGTGACAATTTAGTGATAAATTTGTTAAAAGTTGGAGAAAACAATGTTTTGTTATTAGGTCTTTATGCAGATGTGTTAATGTGTTTGTGATGGTGGGGTGGCGGTGCAGCAGCGCTGATTAGACAGATTGATTGGCGCACCCGATGATGCTCCGTCTGATGGCCGTGTGGGCTTTATAAGCTGTGTGATCATACGCCGCGGGGAGAAAGACCGACCACAAGATGGTGGGACGGCGAACACACCATGACTACAGAAAGAACTATGTTGTCGTGTCATGTTCGCCGTCCCACCATCTCTGGTTTTGGTACAAGGCCATGTTTAGTATCTCTGAAGGGCTAACCGGTGTATTTAGGTTATTTATAGTAATTAGTAATGCCAATCTAAATGATAACAGACACCAAGGCGGTAAAACTGTTTAACATTAAAACAACATACCTTCCTTTTCTAAATATAGACCACCATGACTCAATGCGTTGATTGTTGGTAGATGAACCATACATATGGCTAGAAAATCCTGAGTAGTAGTCAGTGTGTTGGTGCCGTAGGGTACACTGAACTGCAGCCATAATGCCATTCTCCGTGCCGCAATCTGTCCTCAGTCTCATAGGCACAGCGCCAAGGTCTCGCACACAAGAAAGGAAATTGTGGGCAATAACTGAAGGATTGTTATTTGTCGGTCCACACACAAGCCATAGTACCTTCCGTGAAAATCCATCTATGCAGCCCGAAATAGCCAAACCGAATGGCTTGAGTTTATCATAACCATCTGCATGCCACATATAATTCGGCCCCATTGATCGGTATGTTCTTCGTATGAATCTTCTGCGTGCTCTCATCTCGCATCCCAAAGGATTAAGCTCTCGTAGTAACACCATAACTTCATCTCTCTTTACTAGAAGATGGTACTTTTGCTTCAGAACTTGCCACATTGTTCGATAGCCAAAGAGATGTCCAGGTCCACGAAGCTCCAACCTTATTGCATTCCTGACAACATTGGTAGATGAATAGTGCTTTCTACGATACAGCCCAGCTTCTTTAAGTCTGGTTTTAAGACATCGCAAACTAATATTTACGCCATGCAAACGTGACATCATGTCAACAATAACGTCGTATGAGTGGCCATTATTGAAATAATTTATACAGCATTGCATAAAATCATCCTTCGTATGCTCATCTAAAAACTCTAAAGACTTTCCACACGAAAAACAGAAATTGGCTAACTGGCTAAAGTGGTTTCCACAAAATGGACAAAACATCTTATAGCGTTACCGTCACTCCGTTATCACCCACGCTGTCCCCGCCAAACAGTTTGATTGACAACTGTCAACAATCATCACTTCCTGTGAAAGGTACCTACCCTTTCCGTCTGCTGGTCGTTTGTAAATGTTGTCTCGGCATTTGTAAATGTTGTCACAGCGTTTGTAAATGTTGTATCGACATTTGTAAATGTTGTATCGAAGTTTGTAAATGTTGTCACAGCATTTGTAAATGTTGTATCGACATTTGTAAATGTTGTCTCGACATTTGTAAATGTTGTCTCGACATTTGTAAATGTTGTCACAGCGTTTGTAAATGTTATCTCGACATTTGTAAATGTTGTATCGAAGTTTGTAAATGTTGTGTCGAAGTTTGTAAATGTTCTCTCGGTGTTTGTAAATGTTGTATCGAAGTTTGTTAATTTGTTTTGCACTTCTCGGCCACCGTAGAAAATTAAGACGAAAACTGATTTATTTTGAAAGATAAACTGGATGCTCTGCTTCAGACGCGACGTTTGTAAAACTTAATGCATTTATAAGGATAAATAGTGTATTTGTTTCGTCTAAAAACTATCAAACCGAGGTAACCAGTAATTACCTCCTTTAAATTTACTGTTTAAAAAGATAACGGAATAGTTTTAGTTAGAACTGCATGAAAACATTTTAAGAATTTAAAAGAGTTTGTCAGAAGTGAGATTTGAACCCACGCCCCCAAGTGGAGACCAGAATCCTCATGTGGAAGGTGAGAACCTTGAAGGTGAGAACCCTGGTGCCTTAGACCTCATCTTACACATGAGGATTCTGGTCTCCACTTGGAGGCGTGGGTTCAAGTCCCACTTCTGACAAACACTTTTTGTTTGTTTATTTAGAAACAGGAACAGTTAGAGTGTGTGCACTGTTACGTTAATATTAACTTAATAATACCGCTGCATTACAGCACGACCTGTAAACAGTAGGCGACACTATTCCACTAATCTGGAATAGATCTGCCAATAAACAAGAAGAGAAAAAATACAAAAACACGAAACAGCTCATCATCAGATTAAATCCAGTGTATCACTGAAGGCGAGATTCTTAATATAAACTTATTAAAGGTTTATAGTTTGTGTGAATAATCAGGATGTAAATAAAATTGCTAAAGGTCGATTTATTAAAGATCTTGTTCGATATGACGTTGTTCATAATATGAATAACATTAAATGCATAATAATACAATATAAAATTACATGTTCAGGATTTATTCTTATAACTCGGTTGCCATAACAATTAAGTGATATTTTTAACTGAAATAAACTTTTTATTCATATGAAAAAAAGCGTCTGCTAAATGACCCAATTTATATCGCATTGATGCAGAAAAGCCCGCTGAGAACTTAGAGCAACATAATGAATGAATTAATTCAGATGGACACCCCCCCTCATATCCTGGATTACTGAATACCTGACCGGCAGTCCTCTGTATGTGCACCTGCAGTACGGTGTGTCAGACAAAGTGATCAACAACACTGGGGTGCCACAGGGAACTGTCCTTTCTCCCTTCCTCTTCAACTACTACACCATGAACTTCAGCTATCAGATTGTGACTTGCCGCCTTCAGAAGTTTTCTGATGATTTAGTGATAGCTGGATGTATGATGCCTGTCATTTTTCTTTTCAATTTTTTTAAAAACAATATATTCAAGAGTTTTACTTGTTAAGAATGAAATTGCCCTCCATCCATCCATTTATTTGTCTAATGAATTATGCTATTTTAATAACTCATCTAAACCCGTGTCTGTTCTGAATATCATATCATGATATCTATCTACTGAAAACAGCTATTAAAATCCACAATAATTATGTTTAATTTCAAGAGGTTTACTTGTGTGTAGACTGTGGAAGGAACTTGGCGAACCCAGAGGAAACCCATGTAAACACGAGTAGACCATGGAAACTCCACCCAGATCGGGATTTGAACTTGGATCCGGAGTCTTGGGAGGAGAAATGCTAATCAGTTTGCATTTGTTAGATAAAAGCGTTTGCTCAATTACTAAATGTATATTCAATCACTAAACCACCATGCCGCTCATTTCTTTAAAATATTATATTAAATTATTCTCATAAGAGACGAAACAAAACTCTTTAGTCTCTGAACAAACTGATGAAATGTGTGATTAGTGAAGTTAAACTTTATAAAAAGCAAATAAATTGTTAGGTTCCAAATCCCGAGCCGACCAAACAGCTGCGGTCCCGATGCCAAATGAAAAGCTGACACCGTTGTCAGCTATCAGTCAGGAAACACGCTGACTGCAAATGATGCTTCTGAACCCGATGCCGGAGCCCTCTGTGTGCCGAAGTGCAAACGTTTGGGAAGAAAAGACAACCACGCGAGTGTTGATCATCAATGCTTCGATTTATATTATGATTCACAGCTCGTTTATATAGCTAGATGGAAACGAACAAAACACAAAACAAAGACAGTCTTCCCACAGACTGCTAACCAGGTGCATGTGACAGAACCACAGTTAGTCAATACAACCCATGTCCCAACCGTGTGAAGCTTGAGCCCAATCATTTTCCACAGGACAGTAACTAGCAAACATGTATTCCTCAGCCAGAAGCCAAGGTCAGTTAGGCCTTTCACCAGAGAAAGAGAGGCCTTCTAAGGGTCATTAGATCAACATAAAGTATCATAGTACATTATAGTATGATATGAATGAAATGCATTTGAATGATTAAGAATAATATAAACATAAACTTTTAAGCATATGACCTCAATCTCTAATATATCAAATAAATTACTCTCCATTATACATTACATCCTTACATAAATAAGGTTACCACCTTAATGTTTAACCTTAAACCTGTGAAATAACACACCCATTTTCATGTAATCAATGTGCTGTGATACATTCTGAAGTTTGCAGGTACAGATGAGGTAGCACAGCAAGGTGGGATAAAGGTTTGTCTGAAGCCATGGTGACGGCAGTGAGGGTGTCTCAAAGTTTACCCTTGATTTTATATCCTTCAACTTAATTGTGTGACTTTATATGGAGTGTGACTCCACAGTGGAGTGTTAGTGAGGAGGGAACAATGTGGTTTCTGTGATTAACCTCTGGATCTAATAACAATCCTGACCCACAATACTCCATGATAATTATGGTAACAGTTCCACCTCATGCCTCAGAAGTGAAAGCTTCATGTAGAACCTTCTTGACTCATCTGGACTTTTAACTGCTAATGGAACAAAAGGTCAGTTTGCTTAAGTAACTCAGAGAGGGAAAAACTTCTGCTTTATATAACTGTAACATTTTGTTTTTATTTAAAAACAACGTTATCGGCTATTATCGGTTCTAGTTGTTCCTGCAAATTTACCTTAAATAAAGAAAAAGAAGTTTCCTTTAAAACTCCTCACAGTTTCAAATCACCATCTTCTCAGATTTCAGAAAGACATTTGTGTTCAGTGTGTGAATTCTGCCTAAAGACAATGTTGCATCGATTCTGACGATGTCCTCCACTAACAAATTCAGGAAACGTATCATGGTGGATCACTGAGAAAATTGATTAAGACATTTCTCTATTATTTCTACTTTTTTATTATACATGTAATTAAAATATTAATTTAAACAAGCTTGGTGATTAATTATTGAAAGTTAAAAATGTATTCATTATAAAAATTGTATGTATTATTTTTAAAAATCAAACTAAATAGGCAGGCGGCACGGTGGCTTAGTGGTTAGCATGTTCGCCTCTCAGTGCTAGGGATTCCCGGTTCGAATCCCCATCTGGGTGGAGTTTCCATGTTCTCCCCTTGTCTGCGTGGGTTTCCTCTGGGTTCTCTGGTTTCCTCCCACAGTCCAAAAACATGGATCAAGTCAATTGAATTCTCAAAATTGCCCCATATATAGAGTGTGTCTGTGTGAGTGAGTGTGTGCCCAGTGATGGATTGGCATCCTGTCCTGGGTCTATCTGCCCAGTGCCCAAGATGTTCTCCTCTGGATGGGCATGGGGAACCCCACCCTAATAGAGGATAAAGCGGGAGATAATTAATGAATGAAAACTAAATAGAAAACTACATTTTAAATTCCAGTGACTACTACTAAACTAAACAATTCTGCTGCTTGTATAATTCTTTTATTCAATCATTTTTCCCTGAATTTAATGCTTTTTTATCAATGCAAAGTAACTACAAAAATTAGTGACTTTATTATTTATATATTATTTACAGTGATGAATCTGGAGAAACAGCGCCCCCTGTTGTCTCTGAATAGACGGTAAAAGAGCGCAACACATGAGGAACGCAGTAACTGCCCCTGATAGTCAGGTATGTAGTGTTGCAGCCTGAAGCTCAGTGGGCGGGACAAATACCAATCATTTTCAACTAACAGATTGTTTACTGTCATCTGCAAACTTGTTCAACCAGTTTAAAGTAAAAGCGAAAATAAAAGAGTTCGGTTCGGTGGAAAAAGGTAAAGCTTTATTCTAATCAGATTCTGTTCTGTGTATAAGATAAAACTCTGTGTTTAATCATGTAAACTATTGTATTAATATTTAGTAGTAAAGTAACATTTGGATGTTGAGAGTTATTGATGTGATGGTTAGCTGTATGTAGTTCTTACATTAGATCTGATACAGTGGAAGATTAAAGTCCCGAATGCAGGAGAGAAGAAGTGCAGCTCCATTTGAATTCAGCAGTATTTATCTAGATTTGTCTTCAGGATGCTGCTTTGATATTTACAGGAGAAACCATCTTCCAAATGAATCTCTGTACAGAAGAAGACAGAAGTGAACCTGAGAGGTGAGTGAAAATAGTGACGTAATAAATCTGTTTTATACAAACTAACATTATAACTATCAGAGTCCTGAATCAAAGAGTTTAAACCTCAATCAGACCGAGTTCAGCAGCAGATACAATGATTCAAGGAAACTTCATTATCATTTGTTTGACAAAAACGAAATTATGGTTCACAGTTGTTCCGCTTTGTGCGGGATAGTGACGCAATTTCGTTACTTTTCAGGCGTCCCGCAAATTGAGACGTTGTCCCGCATTGTTATTAAAAGTTAGAAATGCGTGTTTTATAATCTGCCATTGGATGACTGTGTTGTCTGTTATCAGGGGAGAGGCGGGCTGTTTGAATATCAACCAATCAGGAACGCAGACTGTTTAATTGTACACAGTTTTAATTTGAAAATCTTTGTGAAATAGTATGAAAGTTCCATGCTTACTATGTTTTCTTACATTAGAGAAAGGTACATTTAAATAAGATATACAAGTTATATATACATATACTGAAGAAATACAGGAAAGTCATTCCCTTCAGCACATTAAAGAACTCTGTTATGTTTAATTGTACACGTGTATATTATATGTTTTTATTTGCATTTTGTTATGTGCTAAAGGGGCAGAGTAGAGATGTTTCTTTTTTTTGTTTTAAGTTATTTTAGGGGCGGCACGGTGGCTTAGTGGTTAGCACGTTCGCCTCTCAGCGCTAGGGATTCCCGGTTCGAATCCCCATCTGGGTGGAGTTTCCATGTTCTCCCCGTGTCTGCGTGGGTTTCCTCCGGGTTCTCCGGTTTCCTCCCACAGTCCAAAAACATGGATCAAGTTAATTGAGTTCTCTAAATTGCCCCATATAGAGTGTGTTTGAGTGTGTGAGTGTGTACCCAGTGATGGATTGGCGCCCTGTCCTGGGTGTATCTGCCCAGCGCCCGAGACTTTCTCCCCTGGATGGGCATGGGGAACCCCACCGCGACCCTAATAGAGGATAAAGCGGGAGATAATAAATGAATGAATGAAAGTTATTTTAGACAACTTTGATGCATTGGTGTCCCACATTGTCCCACGCAAACATAGTCTTTGTCCCACATCTGGTGAATTGGAATCTGGTCACCCTATGTTCCATTAAAGTTAGAATTAAAAAAAAAAATAATACAGATATGCAAAATATAATATAGAATATACAACTATAAATATAATATTTAAATATCATAGTTGTATATTATATATTATATTTGCATATCTGTATTGAATTTATATCTTATTTTCTTTTTAGAAATTTAAGTTCTAACTTTAATACAGTCATGTTCAAATGATTTATTAATTTCATTTCATTTATTTAAAGAGTCTTAATGTATAGAAGTCAGTTTTAATTAAACTATATGACTGAATCTGTCTGTGTGGAGTTCCTCCTCTGTCCAGTGGGGACATATCATTATTTCCTGTTGTGGCTGAATTGATCAGATTGTTAGATTTTCCTGAATTTAATGCTGAGCTGAGATTGGTTTGTTTTTTAGTCTGATTAAGCATCAGAGGTCAGATTCACCTGAACCCAGCTGTGTGAAGAGTGAGAGGTCCATTGGGAAATATGAAAATTTCAGAAGATCAAATGTTCCTGGTGGATCCAAGTAAGAATGTTGTTCTGAATGTATTATAGAGAAATGATGTTGAAAATAAAGCAATGTTTTAACTGAGGAACTAAAATAAACATTTATGAAATTTGATTCAATCAGACTTTTATTAAAGCTGCAAAAAAAAAATCTCAGACACCTCTGAATTATGAATTGATTTAAGAGTCATAAAGCTAATATTGTTACATTAAAGCTAATGCTGCTGCTCATCTGTTAGCCATCATTAGAATGACAGCTCTTTAAACAATCAGCAGAGTGTGTCAGTGTGAAAGTGGAGAGAGTTCAGTTTGAGGAGCAGTTGTTACAGTGTGTTAGATTGATGCTGAAACAGAGTCTTGAATGTAGAATCCGATTAAGAATTGAAATAGATGTCTGAAATACAGTAGATGATTACTGATGATGATTTCCTCCGGGTTCTCTGGTTTCCTCCCACAGTCCAAAAACATGGATCAAGTCAAGTGAATTCTGTGTGTGTGTGTGTGTGTGTGTGTGTGTGTGTGTGTGTGAGTGAGTGTGTGCCCAGCGATGGATTAACGCCTTGTCCTGGGTCTATCTGCCCAGCGCCCGAAACGTTCTCCCCTGGATGGGCATGGGGAACCCCACCGCGACCCTTCTAGAGGATAAAGCGGGAGATAATGAATGAATGAATGAATGTTAAAATATCAGACTAATCAGCAAGTTTTAGGCAATAATCTTAAAACAATCTATACATCATCATTCTTTATATTTATAAAGTTTAGTATTAAAATATTAATCGACATATTCAAATGTTAAACAAAACAGATTTTTTTAAAATAAATTTAAAGTCTTTAAAACCACATAAATGAAAATAGGACCACTGTAAAGAAAATAAAATTAATCAAACAGATATTAGACTTTTAATATGTTTTTTTATTGATTAATTCATGATCAGATCATAGCAACTTACCCTAGGTAATCATCAATAAAATATTGTAAACAAATATAAACATACACATTCAAATACTCAATGTTTTAAATGAAAGTGATCTACTCCACTAACAAACTAATAAAACCAACACCCTCCCATTAACCTAGTCACCCCCTCAAAAAAAAAAAGTAGAGAGACTGACAAAACAAACCAAAACAAAACAAAAAAAAAAAAAAAAAAAATTAAGGAAATAAAGAGATCAATCAGAAAAAAACTTCAACAGGATAAATATAAAATAAAACACATCAGCTTCGTTCCAAATAAAACATTTATTTTAGCTGCTAATTTTTTTAGGTGGCTTATCAAGAATTCATAGCAAATAATGTCATTATTGTCAAGATGCAGAAACAAATCAACTTCAATAGTATAAATAAAAAATAAAACACTGCCATCTTTACTGAAATGTACCCTCGTCAGCTTCGTTCCAAAATAAAACAGTTATTGTATCTTTAGCTGCAAAATTTTTTATGTGGCTTATCAAGAATTCATAGCAAATAATGTCATTATTGTCAAGATGCAGTTCCTCCTCGGTCCTGTGGGGGTTTTACTACACATCTGAATTCATGAGATATTAAATATATTAAATTTTCCTGAGTTTAGGCTCTTTATCTGAATCATACACTAAGCTAAGTTTGTTTTGTATTTTAGTCTGATTCAGGATCAGAGATCAGATTCACCTGAATTCAGCAGTGTGTCATTGAAGAGTGAGGAGTCCATGGGAGCTCCATTGGAGTTCAGAGAACCAGATTTTCCTGGTGGATCCAAGTAAGAATAATGTTCTGAATGTAAATTATAGAGAAATGATGCGAACATGATGGAACATAAAGCTTAACATAAAGCTTATAACAGGAACTAAAGTAAACATTTATGAAATTTGTTTAAAAAAAGATTCAATCAAAGGAGACTTTTAATAAAGGTGCAGAAAAATAAAATTTCTGTTTTCTCTGAATTCTGAAATGATTTAAGAGGCGTAAAGCATATTTAAAGTGTTAAAGCTTTAACCTAACTGCTACCGCTCATCTGTTAGACATCACTAGACTTACAGCTCTTTAACAGTTTAACAGTTCAGTTTGAGGAGCAGTTGTTACATTGAGTTAGATTAATTCTGAAATAGAGTCTGATTGTAGAGTTCGATATAGAATATTTGATGAAGTTTATTAATTTAATTAAAGTTGTTGTCGTCGTACAGCTACATTACTCCTTGAATACACCAAGTGATACAAACTCTATAGCGCTGCCTATTTTGGTGTAGCTTACTGATGTCTAACACATGAGCAGTAGCATTAGCTTCATGTTGCAATGTTAGCATTCTGACTCTTAAAGCAGCTGGTGATTCAGAAGATCCAGAGATGTGTACAGAAGAGAACATATCAGGTTCTAAACAGAGGGTAAACATTGAACATGTCATTTAGATTCAGAGTGACGCATATGAACCCAATAAGGATTACAGAATAAAAACACTACTTCAGTGATCTATTAAATTAAAATTAAAATGTTAAAATATCAGATAAATAAGCAAGTTTTAGTCCATAATCTTAAACAATCTAAAAATCATCGTTCATCATATTTATAATGTTTAGTATTATAATATGAATTAACATACTCAAATGTTAACCAAAATTAAGTTTTTAATAAATTTAAACTCATTTAAACCATTCATTCATTCATTATCTCCCGCTTTATCCTCTATTAGGGTCGCGGTGGGGTTCCCCATGCCCATCCAGGGGAGAACGTCTCGGGCGCTGGGCAGATACACCCAGGACAGGGCGCCAATCCATCGATGGGCACACACTCACTCACACAGACAGACACACTCTATATGGGGCAATTTTGACAATTCAATTAACTTGATCCATGTTTTTGGACTGTGGGAGGAAACCGGAGAACCCGGAGGAAACCCACGCAGACACGGGGAGAACATGTAAACTCCACCCAGATGGGGATTCGAACTGGGAATCCCTAGCGCTGAGAGGCGAACGTACTAACCACTAAGCCACCGTGCCGCCCATTTAAACCATATAAATGAAAATAGTAAAGAAAAGAAAATTAATCAAACAGTCATTAGATTTTTAATCTGCTTATTTATTGATTTATTCAAGATTAGATCATAGCAACATACACTAGGTAATCATCAATAAAATATTGTAAACAAATATACAGTAAACATACACATTCAAATGCTTAATGTTTTAAATAAAAGTGATCTATTCCACTAACAAACTAATAAAACCACACCATCCCATTAACCTAGTCACCCCCTCAAAAAAAGAGATTAATCAGAAACAAATCAACTTTAATAGTATAAATATAAAATAAAACACTGCATAAAATCTTTGCATAAAAATGTAACATCATCAGCTTTGTTCTGATTAAAATAGTTATTTTATCTTTGAGCTGCTAAAAAATGTTCATGATAATGAATGAAATGTATTGCAGTAAACCAGAGCACCAGGAATCACAGTAAGAGATAAATAAGAAATTACAAATTAAACAAACACCACAAAAATAAACTATTCACACTGTCACATCAGTGCCCTTTGTGGGAGAGCCCAGGGATGGCCCTTCGCAGACTAATGACCGCCCTCTATCACCTGAGTTCTAACTTCTGTTCCATTTACACTTTTCTAATTTGCTTTTCCATTTACTCCTTATATTAATCTTCTATTTATTTAGTGGTTAGGGCATTGGGCTAGCCATCTGAAGGTTGGGGGTTCAAATCCTAGGTCCACTTAAGTTACCAATGTGGGTCCTTGAGCAAGGCCCATAACCCTCATTGCTCCAGGGATGTTGTGATTAACCCTGTGCTCACCTTGTAAGTTGGATAAAAGCATCTGCTAAATGACCAAATGTAATGGAAGACTTTGTTTGTTACATCTTCTGGGCAGTATGACTACCTAGTTATGCCTTTCGGTCTCACTAATGCTCCAAGCATTTATCAATGTGGGGGATTTTCTGGAGGATTTTGTCTTGGATTATATTCTCATTTTCTCTTCTGATTTAACTACCCATCATCATCATGTGGCTACTGTTTTCCATAGCCTTCTGCCGGAATCATCCATTTTCGTGCGGGAAAACAATTGCAAATTTAACCGGGAGAGCATCTCATTTTTAGGTTACATTCTATCAGCTAAAGGGCTTATGATGGATACCAGTAAGGTTAAGGTAAAAGACTTAATGCTCGTCAGTCCAGATAGTCATTATTTTAAAATAATTTTCACTTTAGGTCTAACTTCTGTTCCGTTTCTGCTTTTCTAATTGGCTTTTCTGTTTTCTCCTTATATTAAGCTTCTGTTTCGGTCTTCACTTCGCATTGGTTCGTGTTACTCACCTTTCTGCTCTCGTACAAGGATTAACCTGTGGATTTGCTGTTGTGATCTCTCCTCTGAGGCATTGGTGATTGTCTTCATTGCGGAAGTGTCATCTTCAGTTTTGGTTTCCTCCGGTGTCTCTGACAGAGTATTTTTATAAATAAATATTCTCTGCATTCAACTCTGGAGTCCGTATCGTTCCTGTGTCTTGAGATCGTCACACACACACAAAAAAAAAAAAAATTAAACCATATCTACTAAACACATATTAAAATAGTTACCTTGGAGATCCCTTTAGTCAAACTGCACAATTACTTTACATTCATAAGCCATTAATGAGTTTAGATTTAATCAGACAAACACATGTTGTTGCCTACTTCCTGGTGGATCCCAGGAAGAATTTTACATTTAGTCATCTAACAAACACTTAAATCCAAAGCAACATACAAATAGGCTGCACGTTAGCTTAGTGGTTAGCACATTCGCCTCTCAGTGCTAGGGATTCCCTGTTCAAATCCCAATCTGAGTATAGTTTGTGGTCTTCATATTTTAATACATTAAAATCATTTTTATGATGTTCTAAATGGAATGTAAATAAAAGTGTTGATATTTTGAATTATTTACAGAGTTCTGCTGAAACCAGAAGATGAAATGAAGAATAAATTATGTATTAAAGATTTAAGGTTAGATCACAAACAACAATCTCCAGCCAATGATTCTAATCTAATACAAATTCATGACTATTTCTACGTCCTTGATTTACAGATTTCGATTCTAATTTTACATAAGAATTTATTCACATGAACCTTCTTAAGATTACAATCTGTAAATATGTATAATATTTCTTTAGAGTTTCTGACTTTGAGTTTTGAACACATGAACATGTTTCAGGTCTGACTCTTCAGAATCTACAGTTCAATTGAACTTCAGATCATCATTGATCAATAAGTTTCAGCGTCTGAATGTAGTGATTTCAAACAAAGGATCTCCAGCACTTCTGAATGATATCTACACTGAGCTCTATATCACAGAAGGAGACAGTGGAAAAGTCAATGAGGAACATGAGGTGAGACAGATTGAGACATCATCTAGGAGAAGAGCTACAGAGGAGACATCCATCAAATGTACTGACATCTTTAAATCAGTATCAGAACCAGAATGCTCCATCGGAACTGTACAGTCTAATAAACCTCTATCAGAACCAGAGCGCTCCATCAGAACTGTTCTGACTAAAGGAGTTGCTGGAATTGGAAAAACCGTCTCTGTACAGAAGTTTGTTCTTGACTGGGCTGAAGGAAGAACCAACCAAGATGTGATCTGTATGTTTCCACTTCCTTTCAGAGAGCTGAATTTAATCAAGAACCACAAAAGGAGTCTGATTGATCTTCTTCATGTCTTTTTTAAGGAGCTCAAAGACACTGATGTCTCCAGATTGGAGAAGGTTCTGTTTATTTTCGATGGACTGGATGAGTGTCGATTCCCTCTGGATTTTCAGAACACAGTGAGAGTGAGTGATCCATTTGAGTCGTCCTCAGTGGATGTGCTGCTGGTCAACATGATCAAAGGAAATCTGCTTCCCTCTGCTCACATCTGGATCACATCTCGTCCAGCTGCAGCTGATCAGATCCCCTCTAGATACATTAATCGAGTGACAGAGGTACGAGGTTTCAGTGACCCTCAAAAAGAAGAATATTTCAGGAAGAAGATAAGTAATCAGAGGCTGACTGATCCAATCATCAAACACATGAAGTCATTAAGAAGTCTCTACATCATGTGTCACATTCCAGTCTTCTGCTGGATCTCAGCCACTGTCTTGGAAAATATTGTTGGGGAAGTAGGATGTGGTGAGATCCCCAAAACTTTAACTCAGATGTTCACCCACTTCCTGATCATCCAGACCAACATGGTTAGAGAAAAGTATCAGAAGAAGCAGGATGAAGAGATTCTTCTCAAACTGGGGAACCTGGCTTTCCATCAGCTGGAGAAAGGAAACCTGATCTTCTATGAGGAAGATCTGACAGCATGTGGTATTGATGTTACCGAAGGTTCAGTGTACTCAGGAGTCTGCACTCAGATCTTCAGAAAGGAGTTTGGACTGCACATGGGGAAGGTCTTCAGCTTTGTACATCTGAGTGTTCAGGAGTTTCTGGCTGCTTTGTTTAGTTTGTACAGCTTCATCACTGGAAATAAAACAAAAACCCAAACTTCTGCTCTGTTAAAACTATTTAACAAGTCCAACATATCTAACTTTCTGAAGGGTTCAGTGGATGAGGCCTTACAGAGTCAGAATGGACACCTGGATCTTTACCTCCGGTTTCTTCTCGGTCTCTCAGTAAAATCAAATCAGAAACTTCTACAAGATCTTCTACCACAGACAAGAAGTAGCCCTGACATCACACAGGAAACAGCTGAGTTTATTAAGAAAAAGATCAACATGGATGATCTTCCTCCAGAGAAATTAATCAATCTGTTCCACTGTCTGAATGAACTGAATGATGGTTCTCTAGTTCAGGAAGTTCAGAAGTATTTGTACAAGGAGGTTCTGATGGTCTCAGAGGAGTTTCTCTCTCCGCTGCTCAGTGGTCTGCTCTGGTATTTGTGCTGCTGAATTCAGATCATGAGCTGGATGAGTTTGATCTGAGGAAATATCAACTATCAGATGAATGTTGTGACAGACTACTGCCTGTTGTCAAGGAGTCCAGAAAAGCTATGTGAGTATTTTATTTACTACACTAATCATTGTTTTCATGTGAAACTTTTCAGGACACATATACATCTTCCTCATCCTCACAAAATAAATAAAATAAACAAAAATAAAAAGGGGTGTCTACTGATCTAACTCAGCAGATGCATGAGACACAGTGGGGGGCTTTACTTTTGGTGCTGTGCTGCTACCAGAATTGCAGGAGCACTGCATACTACAACCCAAGTGCATGCCATCCAACAAGATCTCAAAAGGTGCCAAGCCAAGATCCTAATTTGTGCACGATAACATACATGCAGGGGATGTGCAGTATAAACGGAGCAGTACTCCAATCTATTGTACACATGGTGGTATAATGTAATAGTGTAAAACTAAAGTTCTGCTAGCTATATTCAATGTGGAGAGTGAACTTTCTTTGAACTGAACTTAAATTAAAATGACTAAAGCTGAGCTGGTTCTAAAATGATTATGTTCAGATTTCAACAGCAAGAAATATATTTAACTATACTTTTATTTTTATGTTTTTATTCTAAATGCCGCATTGAAGGTGCTCAGCACGCTACCACGCTACCATGCTGCCGTGCTAAAGTTTTATTGCAGAAAGCCAAGTGTTACAAAAGGTTTCTGTACACCTACAACTTTTATTGATCTGATGGATGATACCTATTTATCTTTTGAATGCATTTTTTTATATCATTAGTAAATAAGAAGCGCAATTAATTAATTATTATTGTGTTTCTAATTTTACCAAAATAACGTACAGACACATTTAAAAATGCTATATATACTATTGCCACTGAAAGTATTTTAATTTTAATGAACTTTGCTTTAATATTTTAATGTGTCATGATTGAACCCAAACGACTTACCCTATGAGTAATGTGTTCATCTGTGTGCATCATTATGTGTGTGCTTGCACCTGGTTGCACTGTATGTGAAATGATTACAATAGGTCAAAAGGAATACCTTGTAACAGACACCAAAATTTAAAAGCTTTATCAAAAGATATATAAATGTGCATTGTAAGCAAGTTTTGTTTAAAGTGAAATTTACTGTAGGTACAAGTACAATATATATGTAAATAAATAGTTACATAAGTAAAAAATAATCATAATACTCCTTCCCATAATAAAATTAAAATGTGTCCATTATGTGCATTATCTGCTCCGATTGTGCTGTATCTACAATGATGCACAAAACAAGTTAAGCTTTGTCAAGAAAAAATAAATGGCAATTGGAAACAAGAACTGAAAACAAGATGTATTGAAATAAAATTACACTGGATTATTTAGGGCTGTGTTTCCTGTTGTGCAGGTGTAAAATGCTCGCACACTACATGAGCTCTCTCTTCGAAATATTTATGAAATAAAACCCTAACCTTACTTAAACCTAACTCTGAACTAACTCTTAAAAAAAATCATTTCATTTTTAATTTTTGTCACTAAAATTAGCTTTGATTTTACTGAATTTATTATGATGATTGATAGCTTGGAAGCAATATATAGAACTGGCCTGTCTCACATGGGTTGACCACACCCACGTTAAAAAGGACTGTTCTTGCTTTAGTGTGTATGTGTTTGTGTTATGAACCCATTACCTCTTGCAATCAGCAACGTATGAAATTATGCTGAGCCAATCTTGCAGTGCTGGCTCACAGAGAGACCTGCGTCAAAAACTGAGTGTTTGTGATCACAAGTGTCTACATCACAAACTGAGTGGCAAGGAACACTAAGGAAAAGTGTGGCGAGAACCCCCCCCCCCCCCCCCATATAAATAGTTAGGCCGACCTCTGGTGGTAGATTGTGTCACAGCGGCACGGCCCGTAACATTTATTGTTTATGCTATAGATAGAAACTTTGTGCTTTGATTTATTTAAAATCACATTATAATTTTAACATTTCCTTTTATAGACAACCAGACATCTTTCAAAATCTGTTTACAGCAACAGGCAGGAAAACAGTTTGAAAGGCTTTTCACCTCCTTCCTAAATGTGAGGCTAGGGGGGGGGGTGTCATATGTATATGCACGTCAGTAACCGGTTAAGGGTTAGACAAATAGGGGAGGGGTACATTGACCGCAGGATTCAGTCCAGCTAAGGTAGGGTTAAACTGTCTTAAAATGAAATATGTGAACTTCATAACTGTTTTTGATTTTTGTTGAGGCACAGGCGAACAGTACACTTCGTATATTTAAAAACAGTGTGCCTTCTATGTTTGCAGCGTTGCCTCTTAAATTTTAACCTCTGCCAGTGACTCACAGCATCTATACAGACTTACATTTACATTACTTTTGGTCATTTAGCAGACACTTTTATCCAAAGTGACTTACAAGGTGAGCACAGGGTTAATCACAGCATCCCTGGAGCAATGAGGGTTAAGGGCCTTGCTTAAGGACCCACATTGGTAACTTCAGTGGACCTGGGATTTGAACCACCAACCTTCAGATTGATAGCCAAACACCCTAACCACTGAGCTACCCCACCCTATGACTTTCTAGAACAGCCTTAGCATGACCACATCTCACTACTCTTCTTTACAAACTCCCTTTTAAAATTCAGTGAAGGACACACACCCTTCTTATAACATTTACATTTAGTCATTTTATCCAAAGCAATTTCCAAATGAGAGAACAACACAAGTCAGTCGTTAAGGAAAAAAACAGCTACAATGTAGTGTAATCAAACCTGATCATTATCTGATCTGGCCTAAATGTCTAGATTTACTTTTTTCTTATAGCAAGTGTTTGTGGAAGAGATGTGTTTTGAGATGTTTCTTAAAAATGCTAAGTGACTTAGCATTACGGACAGAGTTGCAAAGATTTTTTCACCATTTAACAGTGGTTAACAATATGGATTGAAAGATAGCACCACAGTAAGTGACAGCAAGGCGACATTCATCACTAGAGCAAAGTGAATGAGTCAGAGTGTATATTTAGAAGGATTATAAGAGTGAAGGTAAGAGGGGGCATTGTACCAGAGAAGCCTAGCTTAAATATTGTGAACAGTAGAATCAGATGATTTACTGATTCGAAAGCTGCCAAGAGGTTAGGAATGATCAGAGATAAAACTGTCTTATTGACGCAGACCAATATCCAAGAGTGGTTGAGTGTAGGATGTCAGGATGAAGCATTTCTACATAAACAAGCTGTGTATTTCAGATATCACTATGCTAATGAATCATCATTTCTCTCACAGTTTGTGTGGTTGTAATCTAACAGAAGTAAGTTGTTCAGCTCTGTCCTCGGTTCTCAGTTTAAACTCCTCCAGTCTGAAAGAACTGCACCTGAGTTACAATTATAAACTACAGGATTCAGGAGTAAAGCTTCTCTCTGCTGGACTGAAGAATCCACACTGTAAACTGGAGATACTGAGGTGAAATCATCACTCTTTAATCATTACACATGTTTTATTTTAAATGTCAGTGTGAACAGTGAGGGAAATATCTCTAAAAATACTTTATACTTTATAAATCTCGGTTCCAATGCAGACATTCACATGAACTTAGAACCAGATATTTAAATAAAGTGCAGCAATTCAACCAGATAAATAAATTGTTTACAATCTATAATTCTGTAGCACAGTGATGCTGTTCTGAAGGTTGTGTTCCTGGTACTAAATGAGGTGTAAATCTTTCATGAGCTCTAAAGCTGAACACCTGAGTGGGATTTTCAGCTGAAGGTAGAATGATTTATTAAAATGAACTGCTGCTTTACTTTACTGTACATAAGTGAACTGCTTTTACTGAGTGATTTCAATACTTTATTAGGGTCTCACTACACTTATTTACAGCTTACTGGAATGAAATGAATTTCTGAAGTTCATATGAACGTCTGCTCCAAATGTTCATGTGAATTTAGTGCATTGAAACTCAGTTTAAAGTTAATATAAAGAGAAATCAATGTGTTCACTAAAACATCTTAAAACATCACTAAAACATCTTATTAACCACTAAGATCAATGTAAAGAAATTAAATTAAACAGAACTCGCACTGATGCTTACTAATAGTTTAACTCTCACCTGTATTGTTACTCTCACCTGTAACCGACACAGCATAAACCCATGTGGATACGGAGAGAACATGGAAACTCCACCTAGATTGGCATTAGAACCAGGAATCCCTAGCGCTGAGAGGCGTACGTGCTAACCACTAAGATACCCGGGCCACCCACAAATATTAATTACAGCTGTGAAACGTGTCTGAATGTTGAACATGTATTCGACGATTCCACTGAATTCGACGATTTCCACCTCAGAAGCTTGGAGCTGATGCCATCAGGACCTGCAACCTTTCTTGCTTTCATTTTCCTGAGCTCATTTCTCACCTGGATCGTTGAGAGTGTCAAGTTGGAGCATTGGGGTGGAGAGTGGTCAAATGTTACAGTTGTCTTTATGCTGTTCCTGGGAGCAGTGGGTGGTGGCTGTGAACTGGAAGATGGCTAATGGGTATTTCTGTGAGGGTGATTGCCAAGCCGAGCACTTGTGTCGTCGAAGACAATGGCTGAAGTAGAGGTGTCTGTGTTGGGATGGAAGTGATCAAACATATTGAATAACAGATTTAGGTCGTTCACCCATTTCTGGTCCCCTACCATGTTGAAGTTTGGTCTCTTGTGGCCTGAGATGGCTTTAAGGCCTTTCCAGATGCCTCTGACATTGTTCTGCTGCATCTGGTCTTCAATCCTTCTTCTGTACTTGGATTTTCCCTCATGTATCTTTCTTCTGAGCTCTTTTTGTATAGTTCTCAGCTCCTCCATGTTTCCTGATTTAAAAGCTCTCTTCTTATCTTTCAGGAGAGCTTTTATATCAGAGGTGATCCATGGTTTGTTATTGGAGAAACACCCAACAATTTTGGTGGGTACAGTGTTCTCCACACAAAAGTTTACGTAGTCCGTAATGCAGTGTGTGAGATTGTCCATGTCCTCCCCATGAGGCGCACACAGTACTTCCCAAGTAGTTTAATCGAGACAGTCCATCAGTGCCTCCTCTGTTTTCTCAGACCATTTCTTCACTGTGTGGGTGACTACAGGTTGTCTGTGTACAAGAGGTTTTTATACAGGTTGGAGATGAACCAGGTTGTGATCTGAATTGCCCAGTGGTGGGAGGGAGGGGTGCACAGTTATATGCTTCATTGGTGTTGGCATAACACAAATCTCAGGAGATCAGAAGAAGAGCTTGTAGATATTTGGACTGTAGTCTACTCATCGCCGAGTGGGTGACATCACAGGCAGCCGCAGCACCAGCAGAGAGAGGCACATACACAGCTATCGCGATAGCATGCGAGAATTCCCTTTAGAGGTACTGCGGTTGCATGCTAACGGCTAACAGTTCAACATCCTTGAAGCAGATTGTTTTTTTAACAAGCATATATATTTATTTTTTTATGTCGGGTAGCACCTCTGTGTCCCAAAGAGCCAATAACTGATCCCAGGTGTAAACGATGGATCCATGGCCAGGTCCACAGACACGGTCAGAACAAAGGACAAAAGCAGCACAAGAACCAAAACTTTAGTCTTCATTGTGATAAAAAAGAGAGACTTACAAGACGAAAAACAACAAAGTGCAAAGTATTTTAAAAAGTATAAAATAATGTTTAATAGAAAGAGTCAAGAGTGGAAAATGCTCACTTGTGAGCAGGAGCTGCTGAGATGTGCTGCCATTCATGCGGCGCACAGGAAGATGTGCAAAAATAAATAACAGAAATAATGAAAGAAAGAATGAAAATTGTCTGCTGTAATGATTCTCAGTTCTCACAAACTTCACCTGATCTCATCTCTAACAGTATGTAGAGACTGTAGAGACACCAACACTCACCCTCATAGTTTATTTAGAGATCAGTTACAGTTTATTCTTTAGATTATTAAAGTGAATTAAATGAATGTTTATATCTGTGTGAATGATTTATTTATTATATTATTATATTTTACAGGTTGTGTTATTGTAATCTAACAGAAGAAAGTTGTTCAGTTCTGTCCTCAGTTCTCAGTTTAAACTCCTCCAGTCTGATAGAACTGAACCTGAATAACAATAAATTACAGGATTCAGGAGTGAAGCTTCTCTCTGATGGACTGAAGAATCCACACTGTAAACTAAAGATATTGGGGTGAGATCATCACTCTTCAATCATTTCACATGCTTTATTATAGATGTCAGTGTGAACAGTGGAGGAAATGTATTTAACACTTCAACTTTATACATCTCAGTTCCAATGCAGACATTTACATGAAATTTGAAAGTATCCACACAACCTTAGACTCATCATGTATGCTGTATTATAAGATTAATATAAGACCCCCCCCCCCCCCCCCCCCCCCCCCCCGGGTTATGGTATCACTACTTATTGAAGATCATAATGTTAATTGATGTAGAACATTGTCATTATAAGATACACTCACCTCAAACAGTAGAATCATTCCAGGTGAGTACAATTTTTACTGGTTCAATAACAGTAAAGCAGTCTGCAGTAACATCCAGCAAAACGAAATCAAACATTTAGAATAAAGTAAACTAACCTAAGTAAACGAGTCGGCAGGTGTCTGTAGGAGTATGAGCCGGATGGTTTAACAAAGCATCATTGAAATGCACACACACAGGCACATCTCTGCAACAGAGCAGAACAACGAGGTTAGGTGCAAACATCCAACAATCCAACCTAAAAAAGGTGCAGGTTCTAACAGAATTGGAACGACCACACCCAGGAGAGGAGAAAGAGTGTGATAGGGTGGAGCAGGTGTGACACTCACGATCTTTTTTTATTTACCCTTGGTTGCATTATGGGATAGAACATTGTGTTGCAGACTCTTTAAAATGGTTCTAATTCATTCAGTCAGCTGAAAAACTTTCATCTGCTTTATACAGTAGAACCTAAAATAAATAATTTAATAAATAAATTAAGACACAAGTTTTATCAAATCACATTTGGTTTAATACTAGAAGTCCCAGGAATTTCGACCACCCCTTCCTGAAGTCCCGAAAGAGGGTCAAACGACCCTTAGTCCAAACTGCCGACTCTGATGGCTCCAATTAGCATCATTTCATTTGTATATGTGGCCATTGCCTGAGGAATCAGGAGGGAGGAGAGCCAAACTCACACAAACAGCTTTTACAGTTTTTTTTTCAATTGCTTTGGCTCATTTCTTGAAACCGAGATGACATTCTCAAAACACCATGTGGAACACAGCTCACAGTCAGAGACTTTGCATTTTGAGTGCACTGACAATTTGTATGAAAACACAGTTTGTTTTGAACAGTGGTGGACAGTAAGGTAAATGTAAGTAAATGTAATTCATTACAGTACTTAAGTAGTTTTTTTGTGTATCTGTACTTTACTTCAGTATTTTTGGAGGTATTTTACTTTTACTCCACTACATAATGAAAAATCAGTCGCTACTTTTGTCTAATGCACGCATAAAATACCAAAACGCTTTAACCAAAACGCTATTTCACACACATTTGGTTCAAACTAATAGACAAAGTTTGCCTTCACTGTTGCTGTATGCTTTATGAGACTTCTAATAGATATCAGTGTCAGACTAATTAATGACATTGTATTGAAAGATTGGTGACCAAGAGTGACTTTTTACATAAAATGAGTCAATTAATTGAGAGATTTGTTACAAAAATGATAATAGGACATTAGAGCCAGAGTTAATACTTAATAATACTTTTATTTTTGATAATTAATTACATCCATCCATCCATTATCTTCAACTTTATCCTCTATTAGGGTCGCGGGGGTTCCCTATCCCCATCCCCATGGGAGAGCGTTTATGGCGCTTGGCAGATACATCCAGGTCAGGGCGCCAATCCATTACTGGGCACACACTCACTCACACAAACACACTCTATATGGGGTAATTTTAAGAAATACAATTCACCTTGATCCATGTTTTTGGACTGTGGGAGGAAACCGGAGAACCCGGAGGAAGCCCACGCGGACATGGTTAGAACATGAAAACTCCACCCAGATTGGGATTCAAATCCTTACTGCTGAGAGGCGAACATGCTAACCACTAAGCCACCGTGCTGCCCTACTCAATTATATTTGAAGGTAAAAACTTTTGTACTTTTACTCAAGTGAAAATCTAAACTGTGGACTTTTACTTTTACTGGAGTAATATTTCACCTTGTGTATCTGTACTTTTACTCAACTACATGATTTGGGTACTTCGTTTACTACTGGTTTTGAAGCATACGTGAAGTGTTTAGGGAGATGTGACCTTTTGCTCCTGATCCATGTTGTTGTGCTGCACAGGCAGCCGCAGCACCAGCAGAGGGAGGCACATACACAGCTATCGCTATAGCATGCGAGAATTCCCTTTAGCGGTACTGCGGTTGCATGCTAACGGCTAACAGTTCAACATCCTTGAAGCAGATTGTTTTTTTAACAAGCATATATATATTTTTTTTTATGTCGGGTAGCACCTCTGTGTCCCAAAGAGCCAATAACTGATCCCAGGTGTAAACAATGGATCCATGGCTCCAGGCCAGGTCCGCAGACACGGTCAGAACAAAGGACAAAAGCAGCACAAGAACCAAAGCAATCTTCAAAACTTTAGTCTTCATTGTGATAAAAAAGAGAGACTTACAAGACGAAAAACAACAAAGTGCAAAGTATTTTAAAAAGTATAAAATAATGTTTAATAGAAAGAGTCAAGAGTGGAAAATGCTCAGTTATGAGCAGGAGCTGCTGAGATGTGCTGCCATTCATGCGGCGCACAGGAAGATGTGCAAAAATAAAATGACAGAAATAATGAAAGAAAGAATGAAAATTGTCTGCTGTAATGATTCTCAGTTCTCACAAACTTCACCTGATCTCATCTCTAACAGTATGTAGAGACTGTAGAGACACCAACACTCACCCTCACAGTTTATTTAGAGATCAGTTACAGTTTATTCTTTAGATTATTAAAGTGAATTAAATGAATGTTTATATCTGTGTGAATGATGTATTTATTTATTTTACAGGTTGTGTTATTGTAATCTAACAGAAGAAAGTTGTTCAGTTCTGTCCTCAGTTCTCAGTTTAAACTCCTCCAGTCTGATAGAACTGAACCTGAATAACAATAAATTACAGGATTCAGGAGTGAAGCTTCTCTCTGATGGACTGAAGAAACCACACTGTAAACTAAAGATACTGGGGTGAGATCATCACTATTCAATCATTTCACATGTTTTTTTATAGATGTCAGTGTGAACAGTGGAGGAAATGTATTTAACACTTCAACTTTATACATCTCAGTTCCAATGCAGACATTTACATGAAATTTGAAAGTATCCACACAACCTCAGACTCATCATGTATGCTGTATTATAAGATTAACATAACATTGGTTCAATAACAGAAAAGCAGTCTGCAGTAACATCCAGCAAAACGAAAGCAAGCATTTAGAATAAAGTAAACTAACCTAAGTAAACGAGTCGGCAGGTGTCTGTAGGAGTATGAGCCGGATGGTTTAACAAAGCATCATTGAAATGCACACACACAGGTACAATCTCTGCAACAGAGCAGAACAACGAGGTTAGGTGCAAACATCCAACAATCCAACCTAAAAAAGGTGCAGGTTCTAACAGAATTGGAACGACCACAGCCAGGAGAGGAGAAAGAGTGTGATAGGGTGGAGCAGGTGTGACACTCACGATGTTTTATCTGTTTTTATTTACCCTTGGTTGCATTATGGGATAGAAAATTGTGTTGCAGACTCTTTAAAATGGTTCTAATTCATTCAGTCAGCTGGAAAACTTTCATCTGCTTTATACAGTAGAACCTAAAATAAATAATTTAATAAATAAATTAAAACACAAGTTTTATCAAATCACATTTGGTTTAATACTAGAAGTCCCAGGAATTTCGACCACCCCCCCTGAAGTCCCGAAAGAGGGTCAAACGACCCTTAGTCCAAACTGCCGACTCTGATGGCTCCAATTAGCATCATTTCATTTGTATATGTGGCCATTGCCTGAGGAATCAGGAGGGAGGAGAGCCAAACTCACACAAACAGCTTTTACAGTTTTTTTTTTTCAATTGCTTTGGCTCATTTCTTGAAACCGAGATGACATTCTCAAAACACCATGTGGAACACAGCTCACAGTCAGAGACTTTGCATTTTGAGTGCACTGACAATTTGTATGAAAACACAGTTTGTTTTGAACAGTGTTGGACAGTAAGGTAAATGTAAGTAAATGTAATTCATTACAGTACTTAAGTAGTTTTTTGTGTATCTGTACTTTACTTCAGTATTTTTGGAGGTATTTTACTTTTACTCCACTACATAATGAAAAATCAGTCGCTACTTTTGTCTAATGCACGCATAAAATACCAAAACACTTTAACCAAAACGCTATTTCACACACATTTGGTTCAAACTAATAGACAAAGTTTGCCTTCACTGTTGCTGTATGCTTTATGAGACATCTAATAGATATCAGTGTCAGACTAATTAATGACATTGTATTGAAAGATTGGTGACCAAGAGTGACTTTTTACATAAAATGAGTCAATTTATTGAGAGAACCTGGAGGAAACCCACGCGGACACGGGGAGAACATGGAAACTCCACCCTAGTGCTGAGAGGCAAACGTACTAACCACTAAGCCACCATGCTGCCCTATTTAGAGATCAGTTACAGTTTATTCCTTAGATTGTGAAATGTTTAATAAATTTATTTATTTTACAGGTTGGTTCATTGTAATTTAACAGAAGAAAGTTGTTCAGTTCTGTCCTCAGTTCTCAGTTTAAACTCCTCCAGTCTGATAGAACTGAACCTGAATAACAATAACCTACATGATTCAGGAGTGAAGCTTCTCTCTGCTGGACTGAAGAATCCACACTGTAAACTGGAGAAACTCTGGTAGGAATATAAATCTCTTATCTTCTTTTATGGAACTGATGGTGTCTTTAGTTTTAATTGGAGGATTTTTTTTTCTCTGCAGGTTGAGATTGTGTAAAATTACAGATGATGGATTTACTGCTCTGGCTTCAGCTCTGAAATCAAATCCATCATCAAACCTGAAAGAGCTTTACATTAATAATAATAAACCAGGAGATTCAGGATTGCAGCTGCTGTCTGATCTACAGGACAATCCAATCTATAAATTGAGTAAACTACAGTGAGTTATTGACAAACTGATTTAAAACTTTCACATCATTAATATCCAAAGATTAAAGAGAAGAAATAACAAAATGTTGATGATGAAAATGTTAAGAATGTTAAAAAGAAAATAATCAGAATCCACATGATGAAGAGTGTAATGAGGAAGAGAAGTGAATTAATGTCAGGTTGGGAGGGTTGGGCCCCTCCTACCTGCCTCCCGTGGTTCGGGTTTTTGGCCGTTCTAGGCTTCCGTAGGTAGGACCCACCCCCTTGAGCAGGGATTGGGTCCTACCTGACCACGTGCCACCTACTGACTGCATTTAAGGTATCTCTGCTGAGCAGCCAGTAGGTCAGCATTGATTTAGATTGAGCTTAGCTTGTGCTTCGTCTCAAGCGTTACGTCGGGTGTGTGTATGGTGTTTATTCTTTTCTAGATGTCTTTATGCCTTCAGCGGCTTTTCCACAGTTTGCATGTTCTCAAGCGTTACTCGGTGTGTGTCACGCGTTATCGTGTCCTCAGCGGCGTTCCCGCTGCACCATAGGTTTTGCTGTATATTGCTCTCGGCTCCTTCTAGCGGCGTTCCCGCGTTTAGCCATTAAAGAGCTTTGTGTTTGCTTACCTGGTCGCCTGGCTCTGTGATTCCTCACCGCACCGCGCTACACCGCCATTGTTCGGGCAGCGCGCCCCGATGTGACAGAATGCTGACCTCCCCCAACAGTAGCAGAGTCCAGGATTCCTCCTCCGGGTAAGCGAATACGTTGACTATATTCCTGCGCGATTGCGTCCCCCCGGGTTTCGTCCCGGGTTTGTTTTTTGTTTATTAGCGCAAGCAACGTTAGCGGCCGTGCTAACCGCGTTTAGCCGCGTTTCCCGGCTTTCATGTGTGTGTACATCGGTAGCTGCGTTAGCTTCGACGCTAGCCCACTTGTGTACCGCATTCAAGCTGCAGCACTTGGCTATTTACATCGGCGTTAGCCGCATTTTTCAGCAGCAGCATTTGGCTTCTTAGATCGGCGTTAGCCACACCACTAGCCACGATTTTCGTTGCTGCGTTTGGCTATTTAAATTGGCGTTAGCCACGCCATTAGCCGCGGTTTCTGCTGCAGCATTTGGCTATTTAGAACGCCGTTAGCCACGCCATTAGCCGCTTCCTCCAGCTGCAGCACCGGCTTTCGTAACTCGGCGTTAGCCCTGCCTTTAGCCGAGTCCCCGGCTGCAGCAGTAAGGCTGTTTAACTCGGCACTAGCCATGCCAGTAGTTGCCCCGTCTGTGGCGATTGGCTTTCTTAGCCTGGCGCCGGCCATGTCGTTTTTAGTTCAAGCCGCAGTACTCGCTCCTCGGAGGTTGGAGCGAGGAGGGGCATTCATCGGGTCCCGGAGTATGGGGAGATTGTCCTCCCTCTCTCAGCTTCGGTCAAGCTCCCGGCACCCTGCGACGGGGTGGCGTTAAAGCCACTGCCGTATATTATCGGCTGTCGCAGGGCGTTCGACATGGTCACCAGTCGGGAGCTTTCGAACCGAGAGAGGGTGTTATTTTATCTCTCCCGTCTCCTGGGTCCTGCGCTGAGGTGGGCCGAGGGCCTAGAGGCCACCGGGGACGTCTGTCTCACCTCAGCAAGCCGTTTCAAGTCGGCATTCTTAGCCCGGTTCGCCCCGGGTTCAGATGCCGGCCCCATGGGTGAGCACCTGGCTGCCTCTTCACCGCGGACGGGCCGGGAGTCCGCGCCGCGATTCGGCGCGTTGGTCGAAGCACGAGCATTCGCGCTCCTCCGCGCGTCTCTCGCCGTGGGAGATTCCCGGTCCCAGGGTTCACCCACTGAGCAAGTTTTTTCTAGGCGCTCGGGATTCGCAGCGCGCTTCTCCGTGCAAGCCTTCTGACTCCACGGAAGACCCGTTCAGCGAGTTTTCTTCCACCGACCGGTTCCCGTCGCACGCTCCTCTGTGCGAGTCCTCTTACTCCACGGGGGACCCTTTCAGTGAGCTGGGGCTTGCCGCTCAGATCCCGTCACATGCTCCTGCGAGTCGTTTGACTTCACGGAGGCCCCGTTCAGCGAGTTACCCCTCACTTCTTGGGTTCTGCCTCGCGCAGCGCCGCACGTTCCTCCGTGCGAGCCTCCTATCTCCACGGGGGACGCGTTCAGTGAGCTCTCCCTCACTGCTCGGGTTCTGCCGCGCCTCGCGCTGCGTCGCGTGATACCCAGGGTGACATTCAGCACGCGTCCCAACGTGCCTCCCCTCGCGTTGCCTCTTGGACTTCTCCTCAACACGTGTCTCCTCGCGGTGTTCCCCGCGATTCCTCTCGCATTGCAGCTCGAGGTCCTCCTCAATGCGTGTCTCCTCGCGGTGTTCCCCGCTATTCCTCTCGCGTTGCTCCTTGCAGCCCTCCGCGCGTCGCTTCCCACGATTCCGCTCGCGATTCTCTTCGCGCGGGTACCCGTGCTGCTTCTCGCTGCATTGAGGGTGACACGCTGCCGGCGCCCCAACGCGGTTTGTCCTGCGTGGCTCCTCGTGCCGCCCCTCTCGTTGCCCCTCGCGGTTCCTCCCGGGTTATTCCTCGCGATTCCGCTCGCGATTCGCCCCGCACCGAGCCGCGTGATACCCACGGTGACATTCAGCACATTCAGTGATACCCAGGGTGACATTCAGTGACCCAACGCGCCTCCCCTCGCGTTGCCTCTCGGGGTTCAGACTCCGTCTCGGTCAACCAGGACCTTATAATGCATAGTGTGGACAAGGTACTGGCTCTCTCTTTGTGTGTCCAGGTGGCGGAGAGGAGGGAGACTGGGAGTTGTGGTGTGGCGCTCGGCGCGTCCCCCAGAGGGCAGTCCAGTGGTCCGGTGAGGAAGCAGTGGAGTACTGTGGTCCCCGCACAGGATAGATTGACCCCTGCTTCTATCAATAAGACTGCCGCGCTGGACTATGGGCCCCTTTATGTGGACGACCCGTTCTCCGTCCAGGACATTTTCCCACCTGCTTCGGACAAAGCATCCGCCGAACCAAGGACTTTTGGGGGAGGATGAATTCGTGTGGGACCCTGGCCCGGCTGCCATGTTCATGGACCATGTCGGATTCACCGCTGCGTCCACTCGGGTCACAAGTGCGTCCACTCGGGTCAGTTTTGCGTTCACTCGGGTCACATATGCATCCACTCGGTACTTTGCTGCGTCCACTCGGGTCACAAGTGCGTCCACTCGGGTCACAAGTGCGTTCACTCGGGTTTTTGCTGCGTTCACTCGGGTCACTTGTGCGTTCACTCGGGTTACCTGTGCGTCCACTCGGGTCTGTCCTGTGTCCTCCCGTTCCTCTTCTGCGGGCGCATGTACCCCGGTTCCTCCTGCGTCCGTGCCTTTCCCTTCTGTCTCTCCGTTGTCTCGGGTTCCTAAAGGGTTCGGGCGTCCCTACATACCCAAGGGGCCTCAGCGCCATTGCGCACTTATGGGGTTTCTTTGTCCTCGGGTTCTCAAGGGGTTAGGGCATTACCGCACCCCTAGTGCTCTCAGAGGGTCATGGCCCCTCTCGTGCTCACCTGGGTCCAGGTCCTCTGGCGCGTGCCCTGGGTCGCGGCGTCCCCGCACCCTCAAGGGGTTTCATTGCCCTCGTGCCCACGTGGGGGCTCGGCGCCGCGCACACAGGGGCCTACTTCCCCCTCTCTCCCACACGGGGTCTCAGGGTTTTCACACCCTTCGGGCCTCTCAAAGGCCCTACCTCCTCAAGGGGTCACGTGCCCCTCGTCAATACATGAGGGCACGGCGTCCTCACCCTCTCACGGGGGCACGGTGCCGCCGCACCCTTTGTCACGGCGCCCCCGCACACTCTGGGGGTCTCCCTCGAGCCCCCTTTTCGGTTGTTATTTTTTGGGTTTCCCCGGGTGCCTTTGCCCCCCGGTTCTTTTGGGGGGGGCGATATGTCAGGTTGGGAGGGTTGGGCCCCTCCTACCTGCCTCCTGTGGTTCGGGTTTTTGGCCGTTCTAGGCTTCCGTAGGTAGGACCCACCCCCTTGAGCAGGGATTGGGTCCTACCTGACCACGTGCGACCTACTGACTGCATTTAAGGTATCTCTGCTGAGCAGCCAGTAGGTCAGCATTGATTTAAATTGAGCTTAGCTTGTGTTACGTCGGGTGTGTGTATGGTGTTTATTCTTTTCTAGATGTCTTTATGCATTCAGCGGCTTTTCCACTGTTTGCATGTTCTCAAGCGTTACTCGGTGTGTGTCACTCGTTATCGTGTCCTCAGCGGCGTTCCCGCTGCACCATAGGTTTTGCTGTATATTGCTCTCGGCTCCTTCTAGCGGCGTTCCCGCGTTTAGCCATTAAAGAGCTTTGTGTTTGCTTACCTGGTCATCTGGCTCTGTGATTCCTCACCGCACCGCGCTACACTGCCATTGTTCGGGCAGCGCGCCCCGATGTTACAATTAAGGAGTTCAGTATGAAGGATCTCGAGTGTAGAGGACAGACCCCTCACCAAAACTCCACTGAACACTTTACTGATCAAACTCCAACTCCATCATCTCATTTAACATCACTGTCTCATCTCATCAATCAGCTTTAACTCAATCTGATCAATTCCTTACACACGCTCCAAAATATTGTGGAAAGTTGAACAGAACAGTGGAGACTGTTAGAGCTTCAAATATACTGAGGAGCTTCATGTAGATTTAACATGGAGATAATGTTTAGAATCAAATGTAGGGGTTTTGTCAGTGTGTGTGTGTGTGTTCATACTGTAATAAACCTGTTGTTGTTTTCTTCTTTCTTACAGATTAACCTGATTATTTCTGAGTCTCAGAGGATTGTGGGGAAATGCTGCATGTGATCAGCATAAATCCTACTGAATGACAGCAGTGTGAACTGATACTTTCTTCCTGAACTTATTGGATCTGAATGCTTTACATTACATTTATAATTTTTTAAACTTTATAAACTGTTCCTATTTTCTGATTAAGAAACGGCTTCTCGTGTGAGGTCAGTCATTCAGAGGTTGTTCACATACTTTTGTTCATGTAACGTATGTAAATATTAGAACACATGGATCTTGCTTTAGTTACTAATATTTAGTTTTAATGTTTTTAATGCAGTTTTATAAAGGAAAGTAGATCCATTGTATCAGTTTATTAAAGATTCTATATATTTACACAGTGTAACAGGTGCCTTTCCTTTCGTTCTTTTGAGTTAATTAATGTTCATTTGTCATTAGTTTAGTTAATTAACTCCTTCTTGTTATTGGTTTGTTGGTGCACATGATGGGAAGTTTTATGTATTTATTTCTGGTGTTCCTCGTCGTCCGTGCGCGTCTTCGTTTCATGTCCACTCGTTTTATGTACCGGTGTGTTTGGTGTCACTACACCATAATAAAATGTGTTCCTGCTACCTGCGTGCCTGGCCCCCTTCTGCGCATTAGAGCGCTGCGGCTCTGCGCTTCATTTGCGCAGCCGCGCTTAGCCCACGGTAGACGAGTGTGACATAAAGACGCGCCATTCGTTTGGGGAGTCCAGAAGCCCAGGTAGGTTTTTCTTAAATTTTTCTTTGGGGGGGCCGTATAGCCTCGTACTATAGTGCACCGTTATGCGGAGCCCGCCGTCCCGGAGCAGGGGAGCGGCTCGAACAGTGTGATGTCGGAGTATGGAGTATGTCGGAGCTCTGCTTACGAATACTGTATGGATCCTGACAAGGCGGTCCTGCAGGACGCCCCCTAATGGACTCACATATAGTTTTCTAGTTGTTAGTTTTTCCATTTGTTTAGTATCTGGACATGGCTGTTCTACACTGTTGTTGCTGCCCGGCCGCTCAAGGAGGATGAGTCCCCCATTGAGTCTTGGTCCTCCCAAGGTTTCTTCCTTAAATAACAACATAAAAGGGAGTTTTTTCTTGCCACTGTCGCTTCGGCTTGCTCTTTGGGGGTTTAAAGGCTTTTCATTCTGTAAAGCTGCTTTGTGACAATGTACTGTTGTAAAATATATATAAATATATATAAATATATAAATAAATTACTTACTTACTTACTTACTATGGCGACTCCGATGATGAGTGGTTGTGGAGGTATGGATATGAGGCGCTTTGTGCGGAGGATGGCCTCGACCTGGTCAAGGTGTCCGATGATGAGGCGGGCGACTCCTACCTGTATGGGCATATTCTACCCATACGCACCCTCCTCAACTCTGAGGAGTTCTGGACTGATGGTCCAGTCCGGTTTGTGAAACCCCCTGTGGCGAGATCCGGACGCGGAGGCAAGATGCAGCGTGCGCACGGTGCAGCTGCGGAGCGCCGTGTCTGGGTCGCGCTATGAGGGGGCGGTACCGGAGCCGGCGCTCGAGTGTGTTAATGTGAATATATGTGGCGTGAGTGTGGTGTGTCCCCCTGTCTCGTCTGTCTCGTGTGATCAGTCCGTCTTCCCTGTGTCAGATATGTCTGTGTCTTTGTCTTTGGGCATTGCGGTGGGGGTGTATTTGTTTTGTGTACAGAATGGCGATCCCGAGGTGGAGGTCCGCCCAGCGTGCGTGCCCGTCGAGGTCCGCCCAGCGTGCGTGCCCACCGTGGTCCACCCAGCGTGCATGCCCAGCCAGCGGGCATTCCTGCCACGGACCCGCGAGCCTGCACACCTGTGGTGGTCCCTGCGCCGCACGCTGCCCAGTCCGAAGTCCAGGGGCCGCACGCCGCCCAGCCCGGACCCACTCCTCATCCGCCGAGGGCGTCCACCGGACCACGCAGCCAGAGGGCGTTGTCCACTCCTCGTCCGCCGAGGGCGTCCGCCGGACCACGCAGCCAGAGGGCGTGGACCACTCCTCGTCCACGAGGGCGTCCACCGGACCACGCAGCCAGAGGGCGTGGCCCACTCCTTGTCCGCCGAGGGTGTCCACCGGACCACGCAGGCAGAGGGCGTGGCCCACTCCTCGTCCGCCAAAGGCGCTCATCGGACCACGCAGCCAGAGAGCATTTGGCACGGCCCCCCCAAGGACTGTTTTTTTTTTTTTTCTCTTGGTCGCGTCCCCCCGTTGCGCGACCGTAGGGGCGGGGGTAATGTAACAGGTGCCTGTCACCTGTTCTGTGTTTCCTTTCGTTCTTTTGAGTTAATTAACGTTCATTTGTCATTAGTTTAGTTCATTTACTCCTTCTTGTTATTGGTTTGTTGGTGCACGTGATGGGAAGTGTTTATGTATTTATTTCAGGTGTTCCTCGTCGTCCGTGCGCGTCTTCGTTTCATGTCCACTCGTTTTATGTACCGGTGTGTTTGGTGTCACTACACCATAATAAATTGTGTTCCTGCTACCTGCGTGCCTGGCTCCCTTCTGCGCGTTAGAGCGCTGCGGCTCTGCGCTTCATTTGCGCAGCCGCGCTTAGCCCACGGTAGACGAGTGTGACACACAGTAACAAGTTCAAAGTTCATTCTGTCATCATTGTCACATTTACTTGAACAGGGTGATTGGTTTTTGCTTTCATTAACTAAAATAATTACTACTGCATCACTGTTGAAGGAGAGATCCGAACAAATGGAATATATTGTGGCTTAAGAATCTCAGTTTTATCCAAATTTTAAAAAGACAAATGACGAGACATTCACTCTTTCAATTGTTTTTACATAGACAGGACATGGTAGAAGGACTGATTTAAGATGTTCAGCATTATTTTTACTAATATTAATAATATTAAAGGATTTGCTAGTGTTCTGTGATCAGAAGTTAAAATGGACCTCAAAAACAGAATCCTCTGTTCTAACCTCTGTTGTTGTTTGTTACAAGAAGTTTTATGTACATGGAATTATTAAAATTCACTTCCGCCAATAAAAAGAAACAAAAGAGGAAAATTAATTTTGTAATTCATACATTAATATGTATGTGATGATTAAAAAACCTTTAGCCATAAAAACAATTATCACAAAATTGTTTTGTTCTTACTTCTAAATGTAATTAGAATACAGTCTGTAATAATACAGAAATGTTAATCAGAACAAATATATACAATTCATAAATCATGTGTTCATGTACATGATATTTTAATAATAAAATAAAAGAAGCACTGACTTTAACGGGTGTTACTTATACTGTACATTATTGTATATATATATATATATATATATATATATATATATATATATATATATATATATATATATATATACTGGACAAGATTACTTCACGGAAATCAGATTAATAACTGTTTTGCTTTCAGTAAACGTATCAATTATGTATCAAACCTTGTTTTTTTATTATAGTGTGTTTGTAAGTGTTTTATAAAAGCACTAAGACACTCAAGGTTGTGTGTTATTGCGAACAAATCAAAGAATTCATGTGTAACTGTACTCCGCTAGTTTAACAAATATACTACAGTAATTATAATATGGTTTAACTAGTAGGTGAGAGAGCCATAAGTCAAACTTTACCTTATTTAAATTTTATGTTTTATAAATAAATGTAAAATCTATGTATTTTTATCTATTAAGTGGGTTCAACATAAAGAATAATCACTGAATCAATCTTTCAATTGTTTAACTTTGTAGAAAAGAAACCTTTTTTCTAAAATTCCATCCTTTAAATTAAAAATAAATGAATAAAAAACACTTTTAACACAGTGAACTGCCATGTAAGATTTGAATGTTTTATAATTTGGGATGCATCAGATATGGGGTACCTGAAAATAAAATTGTGAAAATAAAAGTAATATATAGTGAACAATAACATATTTAATGATGCTGCTTTTTCTGGTTTTAGGCTTTGATTTAGTATTTAAGGTGATCAGTATGTGTTCATTTCAGCCACTTCATTTCAAGTGTTATGAAAACAAAACACAAGTCAAGTTTCAGAGTCCAGTCTCATGTCTTTCAGAGTCGCAGTCAAATCTGACTCTCTGACAGATTACAGAGAACCTTGTAGTAGAACTCGAGTAATGGAGAACCATGTTCAAGAGTCTCTCTGCAAGTTCCCACTTTAAATGAATTGGGAATAATTTTTTTTTGTTTTGTTTTACTGTCACCATTTATTTGAAGTTCTATGCAGTTTAGTTTAGTTATGTACTTTCAATGAAGCTTACATCTCATGTCTTTAATTTTACATCTGGATTTGCTTTTAAGAAAAATCCCACTCTTTATATGAACATGATATAGTGTCGATTTATTTCTGTGTACTGCCCTCTAATGTATGTCTTTTTTTTTTTTTTTTTTTTTTTTTTTTTTTTAGAATATTTTTATTGGAAATATAAACAATATCCTTACAACAACAATAACTAAGATATTCCACTTTTTCTTTTAAAACAAACTACCCCCACACACAAAGAAAATAAAAATAATAATAGAATATATATATATACACATACATATATACATACATATACATATTTGAAATTATACACCTGATAATAATAAATATTAACTATCAAAGCAAACCACCCCCCTCCCCATAACCACTCGGCTCACCACGACCAACCGACATATTGCTAGTATAGTGCAATATTAAAAAGCACATGAAAAACAAAGAGAAATGAAAAACAAAAGAAGATCACACATTTAATTTAATTAGGAAAAACTGCAAGATTGGTGAAATAAGAAATAAAAGGTTGCCATATGCTATAAAACTTGGCTGTACAGCCTCTCAGGGTATATTTAATTTTCTCAAGTTTTAAGAATGCCATAACATCTCTTAGCCAATGGGAAATAGATGGATATTTTGTAGATTTCCATTGTAGTAGTAAGAGACGTCTAGCTAATAGAGATGTGAAAGCAATAATGTCCCTTTGTGAAGCATTAAGTGCAAGTGAAGGATCAGGCACACCAAATATGGCAATCAGAGGACAAGGTTGAATATTCACCCCGAGAACAGTGGACATGGTCGCAAAATACTGAACCCAAAAAATTTCCAAGCCAGGACAGAGGTAAAACATATGGCTAAGATGACAAGGGGAGCCATGGCACCTATCACAATTATCCTCGATATCAGGGTAAATTGCAGATAGTCTAGCCTTTGAAAAATGTACCCTATGTAAAACCTTAAACTGGATAAGTGCAAGACGAGCACAAGAGATAGAAGACCTTATCCTCTCGATGGCACATCCCCAGGTCTCCTCACGCACCTGTATGCCTAGTTCCTTTTCCCACGTACACTTAAGCTTAGCATCAGAATGCTTGCCAAAAGCTGAGATTGTATCGTACAGCTTTAAAATACTTCCTTGGCAATGAGGAGGCAGCGAAAGCATAGTTTCCCAACATTGCTCAGGAGGCAAGGAGGGGAAATTAGGGAATTGTTTGGACACAAAATCACGAACCTGAAAATAAATGAGTATTAGGGAGGTTGTAATGAGATGACATACTGGCAAAATTATCAAATACTCCGTCTACATATAAATGTTTAAACTGTGTAATCCCTTTGTCAGACCATACTGCAAATATTGAGTCCGAAAGTGATGGAGGAAATAAATGATTTTTGTTTAAAGGACCCAAGGAAGATGCAACAATGAATTTAAAGTGCTGCCTAAATTGATACCAAATCTTAAGTGTATTAAGAATCACTACATTATCAGTATATAGAGAGGGCCTTACCGGCAAGGAAGAATACAGTAAAGCAGATAAAGAAGGACCCCTACAGGATAATAGCTCCAATTTACACCATACGTTTTGAGGGGATTTCAGTAAATAGCAAAGTTTGTGTATGTGGGCAGCCCAATAATAAGATCGAAAATTAGGTAAAGCAAGTCCTCCACTCAGTCTGCATCTCTGCAGTATAGCATTACTTACCCTAGGTGATTTCCCGCCCCAAATGAAAGTCAGAATTATTGTATCCAGTGAATTAAAAAAATGTTTTGGCAGGAATAGAGGAATAGATTGGAATAAGAATAGAAATTTGGGTAAAACATTCATTTTGATGACATTAATCTTGCCAATTAATGAAAGGGGAAGATTGCGCCATCTTTGGAAATCAGCTGAAGTCCGCGACACAAGTGGAGTGAAATTAGTAGCAGCTAGGCCAGCCAAAGAACGGGTCACATTAATACCCAAGTATTGAAACCCCGAAGGACTAAAACGAAAAGGAAGGCTGGACTGTTGAAGATGACATGCTGCAGTATTGATGGGAAAACATTCACTTTTCTCCAAATTTAGTTTATAACCTGAAAAGATGCCAAACTCTTTCAGAATATCCAAAACAGCAGGAATAGAAACAGCAGGATCAGTTATATACAATAACAAATCATCTGCATAAAGTGACAGTTTGTATTCAATTCCATTCCGCGTGACTCCTTTGAATAAAGAGGTGGATCTTAACATAATCGATAGTGGCTCAATAGCAATGGCAAAAAGCAAAGGAGATAAAGGACACCCCTGGCGTGTTCCACGTTCAAGAGGAAAATACTCTGAATAAACATCATTTGTGTGGACACAGGCTTTAGGAGATGCATAAAGGAAATAAATTTGTCACCAAATCCGAATTTCTTCAAAACCGCAAACAGATATTCCCACTCTTCGCCAAATTAAAAAAAAAATTCAACCGGAAACCCGTCTGGTCCTGGGGTTTTGTTTGATTGCATAGATTTAATTGCATTTGTAACTTCTACAAGGGAGAATGGGGAATCTAGGTGCCTGGCAGTATCAGTGTCGACAACAGGGTTTGAAATGTTCTGAAGAAACTCATGTAGGTTTATGCTGTCTGCTGAAGATTCAGATTTATATAATGATGAATAAAAAGATTTGAAAATAGCATTAATTACCAAAGAGTCTGTAGTAATAGCGCCATTAGAGTTTTTAATACTAGATATTAAACGGGAAGTGGCCCGCCTTCGAAGTTGATGTGCCAGCAGACTTTGTAGTAATAAGCGCTCTGCCTCTTTAGTTGAAATTAGGTCAAATTCTGTTTGCAAATGAAAACGTTGCTTAAATAATTTTGAATAAGGGGACAGTGCATATCTTTGGTCAAGATCACTAATTGCAGATGTGAGTTCCTTAAGCTTAGCATTAATATTTTTATTTGAAAAAGCAGAGTAAGAAATAATTTGGCCTCTCAGATAGCACTTAAGGGTCTCCCAAAGTAGTGAATATGAAGAAGAATCATTCTGATTAAAGAATAAAAATTCATCTATTGAATTTGAAATGAATTTGCAAAATTTTTTGTCTGCCAAAAGGAGAGTATTAAATCTCCAACGTGGTGGGCTACGTTTATAGGTGGTGTTAGATGTTCAATAAACGGCCTCAGAGATGCAGGTTGTTCCAAACAGATTTTAATGCAAGTTACTGAATAGTCAACCAAGTGTACAGAAAAATCATCAATGGCAGGCAACCACGATTGATGAGAGAGCTCTGCCCGAAGTCCTCTCATTCGTCCATTTAAGTCCTTTAGGAGGGCGTGACCTGCTTCTTCTGTGTGTGCGCCCCCTCCAGACATCTCTCATGTTTACATTGACCAAAACATCTCTATCTTCAAACCCATCTGGTCCTGCTTTCTGCCCCCCTCAGGGGTATGAATTTATGACAGGGTCTTGTTGACAGTCCCATTATTCAAAACTTCTGCTGACCATGCAACAGGACATTTATACTCTTTCCCATGCTCATTCATCAAATAGTCATTTTCTTTGTTCCCTGAACTATTCAACTCATCATGAGTTTTACTTTTCTATTATTACTTTTACCAAATTACTTAAAAGTATTATAAAAACCTAACAATTCCCCCCTTCGCACCTTTTTTAAAGGTGCGACATACTTTAATAATTTTATTACTTTAAATAATAATTTAACTATGTTGTCATGTGGTGCCCCTAATGATCATGTGCGGATGGTGTTGAGGTGTCTTCTTTCCTCTGAAAAGACTGTGTCTCTTAGAGGTTCTTCTGTTCCTCCACGTAGGTCCAGTGCATATCAGTACATTTCTGAACAATTAATCTAATATTTTCCTTTGTGGTGTATGCTTTTATGAAAATGTGCGGTGTGTGTCACAGAGCATAGTTGTTGGTTTTCTTGGTCTTGGAGTCTGTCCATGTCTCCTACCAGACCATTCCTCGTCTGTGGTCTTCGCTCTGGGCCCGAAACTTATGACTATGTAACCGTGTTCTGCTAGAAAATAAAAATAAAAACATTAAAAAATTTTGTACAGGTTTAAATCTCTCCTGATATAGTCCAATTGATACATTTTCCAACCTTCAACCATTCATTTAAACGGTGTATTAATTTATGATTAAAATTAGGCTGATACTAAAAAAATCTATTATAAGCCGTGATAATGTCCAAACATCAACATAAGATTAACATAAAACTCCAATTCATTTTAAACTGAGTGTTTTTTTTTTTTACTCAGCCCCTTAAATTTTGATGTTTTTGATGTTAACTTTCATCCTCCCATCTCCCCTGTTCTGTTCAGTCAAGTTTGCGACAGTTTCTGTCCCCCCTTTCGACTTTTATTACCAGTGTTTATTACCAGCAGATGACCTCTTTCACCTAAGCAAAAACTGTAGTATATCAAAACATGCTTTTAACATACTTTTAACCTCCCCCCTTTTTTAAAACAAAACTACTTTTGTTTCAAAAACATGATTCATATTAGGGTCTTGCCGATTTCCCTCAAGTAATAAACTATGGACCACCGCTTACCGCCTGTAGATCATTTTCAGAGGAGAGCACAGATTCACACAACACATAAGCATTAATAATTATTACCCCTATGTAATAGCCAATCTATAATACTATTGGGAAAAAATTAAACAAACAGATTAATATTCTTTCTGAATTAAACTGCTCCGTCAGCTCCATCGACTTAAACCTGTGAATCAACATTTTGGTTAGTCAAATTAAACAGAACATCAAACAAACTGAAATATATATATATTTTTTAAAAGAGATCACACAACATAGTTAATACACATATATTTCTTCTATTAAATCTGATAATTAAAGCCGCATTCAGTGCACAACCTGGAAAAAAGAAAACCTTCATCAACCAATTTAATGCTAAAAAATCATCATCATACAATAATCATTTGCATTATATATGTCTCTGCAAACCTTTTTCTCATGGTCCTGTGGAGAAAGTATAAATATTATTCATGACTTTGTCCTCATTAGGTAACGTTAGTCAGTCAAGTCTAAGTTCTTAAAAGTCAAACCTTCATCCGTAATTAAACAAAAATGGTGCTCTGTCTATTTTATGCGTCATAATTAAAAATATTTTAATAAGCTATGAACTATATTCAACAACAGTTAAACCACACACAACTAATTCAAATACCACACACAACTGCCTTCTTGACAAACAGCAATAAATTCTTCACACCCCCAACCTCTACACTCCTGTGACCTCATAACAGACACACACACAGACAGACACCCCCCACTCACACACATACACACAGAACGTTAGAACAGATTAGGACAGAGTGGAGACAAAGCTTGTGAGGAATGTATCTCTTATTCAACCTTAAATTACCTATTAATTTAAGTCAAACAAATACTCATATTTCTTATAAACAAATTTATTAGCTTATTTATCTATTTAACCTTTAACCCTATGTTAATTATTTTAAACCTAAATGACATTAATTAATTTGTGTCATGTGATTTGACCTTAGTGCTGGCAGAAGTTCAGGTTCAGTCAAACTGGCTATTTAAACAGTTTGTACAGCTCATATGTAACAGGTGCCTAGGGCACCTGTCACCTGTTACGTGTTGCGTCCCGTTCGTTTTAGTTAATTAACGTTCTGTGATTCATTAGTTTCGTTAATTAACTCTGCGTTATCATTGGTTTGTCTTGTGCACGTGGTCGGGTGTCTTTTTGTATTTATGTCCATTGTTTTTTGTCATTGGTGCTGGTCGTTTGTTTGATGTCACGTAGTCTCTGTTGTACCTCTTGTTTTGTGGTGTACTGCACCTTTAAATAAAATCGTTATCGGCTACCTGCGTGCCTGGCTCCCTTCAGCGCGTGTTTACGGCGGCTTTGCGCTCGTATGCGCACGCCGCTTCTGCCCGAGGTAGACTACCGTGACAGAACGACCAGCCAAAGGAAATTTGGGGAGTCCAGAGCCCAGGTAAGCGCATTTTTAAATTTTTCTTTGCGGGGGCCGTGTAGCCTCGTACTCGCGGCGCGTTCCGCCGTGTCCGCGAGTGCGCTATGCGCAGCCCGCCGTCCCGGAGCCGTAAGGACGGCTCGTACACAGTAATGTCAATGTACGATTATGATTCCGATGATGAGTGGATGTGGAGGTACGGGTACGAAGCGCTCTGCGCTGAGGAGGGCCTGGACTTGGTTCAGGTATCTGATGATGAGACGGGCGAGTCGTACCTGTATGGGCACATTCTGCCCATACGCACCCTCCTCAACTCTGAGGAGTTCTGGACGGACGCTCCGGTCCAGCTTGTTAAACCCCACGTGACGAAATCCAGGCGCAGAGCGCGCCGGCGCGGTGCCAAGACGCAGCGTGCGCGCGCAGCTGCTGAGCGCGGTACGTGTGCTGCGGGGCAGTCATGTGACGCGCCCGCGCCGGACCGCGCTGTGTCTGGATCGCGCTGCGGGGGGGCGGTACCGGAGCCAACACTCGGGGGGGTAAATGTGGATCCGTGTCCCCCTGTCTCGTGTGTCCAGTCCGTCTTCCCCATGTCTGAGATGTCTATGTGTTTGGGCATTGCGGTGGGGGTGTACATGTTTTGTGTGCAGGATGGCGAGCCCGAGGTGCCGGCCGAGGTCCGCCCAGCGTGCGTACCCGCCAACGCCCTGCCAGCGTGCATGCCCGCCAAAGTCCTTCCAGCGTGCGTGCCCGCCGAGGTCCTGCCAGCGTGCGAACCCGCTGAGGTCCAGCCAGTGTGCGTGCCCGCCGAGGTCCGCCCAGCGTGCGTGCCCGCCAATGTCCTGCCAGCGTGTGTGCCCACCGAGGTCATGCCAGCGTGTGTGCCCACCGAGGTCATGCCAGCGTGCGTGCCCGCTGAGGTCCTGCCAGCGTGCAAACCCACTGAGGTCCAGCCAGCATGCGTGCCCGCCGAGGTCCTACCGGCGCGCGTGCCCATCCCGAAGTCCAGGGGTGTCACGCCGCCCATCCCGAAGTCCAGGGGCGTCACGCCGCCCATCCCGAAGTCCAGGGGCGTCACGCCGCCCATCCCGATGTCCAGGGGCGTCACGCCGCCCATCCCGAAGTCCAGGGGCGTCACGCCGCCCATCCCGAAGTCCAGGGGCGTCACGCCGCCCTTCCCGATGTCCAGGGGCGTCACGCCGCCTATCCCGAAGCCCAGGGGCGTCACGCCGCCCATCCCGAAGCCCAGGGGGCGTCACGCCGCCCATCCCGAGGTCCAGGGGCGTCACGCCGCCCAGCCCGAGGTCCAGGGGCCGCACGCTGCCCAGCCCGAGGTCCAGGGGCCGCACGCCGCACGCCCCGAGCAGCAGGGGCCGCACGCCGCACCGCCAGGGGGCGTCCGCCTCGCCACGCCGCCAGGGGGCGTCCGCCTCGCCACGCGGCCAGGGGGCGTCCGCCGGACCACTCAGCCAGAGGGCGTGGCCCACTCCTCGTTCGACGTGGGCGCCCGCCAGACCACGCAGCCAGGGGGCGCCCGCCTCGCCACGCAGCCAGAGTGCGTGGCCATCTCCTCGCCCGATGTGGGCGACCACCGGACCACGCTGCCAGAGGGCGTGGCCCACTCCTCGTCCGATAAGGGCGCCCGCCTCGCCACGCAGCCCGAGTACGTGGCCAACCCTGCGCCCGACGTGGGCGACCACCGGACCACGCAGCCAGAGGGCGTGGCCCATTTCTGATCCGCCGTGGGCGTCCTCCGGACTTTGCAGCCATAGGGCGTTCGGTACGCCTCACCCGCAGAGGGCGTCCACCCGAGGGCGCTTTCCAAGCCCCGCTCGAGGAGGGGGGAGGAAGCCCCCCCCCCGGGACTGTTTTTTTATTTCTCTTGGTCGCGTCCCCCCGTTGCGGGGGTAATGTAACAGGTGCCTAGGGCACCTGTCACCTGTTTCGTGTTGCGTCCCGTTTGTTTTAGTTAATTAACGTTCTGTGATTCATTAGTTTCGTTAATTAACTCTGCGTTATCATTGGTTTGTCTTGTGCACGTGGTCGGGTGTCTTTTTGTATTTATGTCCATTGTTTTTTGTCATTGGTGCTGGTCGTTTGTTTGATGTCACGTAGTCTCTGTTGTACCTCTTGTTTTGTGGTGTACTGCACCTTTAAATAAAATCGTTATCGGCTACCTGCGTGCCTGGCTCCCTTCAGCGCGTGTTTACGGCGGCTTTGCGCTCATATGCGCACGCCGCTTCTGCCCGAGGTAGACTACCGTGACATCATATACAAACAGATTGATGGACCGGTGAAATGGACAGCTCTCTGATCCTAAGATACTGTCCATATTAATTCCATAGCGTCGGCGTCTCCCTGATCTGGGATCAACAGACCCTCACCCATCTTTGGCCGAGCACGCCCTCTCTTTTCGCTTGGAATTCTCACACTCCATCATCATGTATTTTTAGAGCATACTGTAACTCCAAGCCTTGACATGTTAACCATTTTTTCAACTCAGCAAATGCTTTAATGAATTTTTGTCTTTTATCAAACATTTTGTTACTTAACTTAATATTGTATCTTGTTATTTTACCCTCACTTACTTCTACCATAACATATTTATTTTATTTAGTAATTTACTCGTTTGCTTTTTGGTTATGCTAGTCTTTATTTCTAAATTTTATCATTTTCACCTAGAATATAAGATGAAAAAAGTGTAAAGTAGAAAATTTACGTTAATTCTTTCACTCGTGACATCATACACTCAGTCTTAATCCACACAAACCCTCAGAAGTAAACTGAATAACGTTATAACCCTCTATAACACTAATACAAACCAGACTGGTCACAGAAATTATCTAAGCTATTCTCAGAAAACTGAGGTTTCCGATTTCAGAAATATCCTTTTAATATGAGGAGTGTCGACTGCTTGTCAGTCTCAGGGTACAGTCATTAATAACAGTAATAGGTGTCGGGGCCGAAAACATCACATATGGTAAATCATCTGTATTTCCTGTTTGAAATATCATTCCTTTTCCATACAACTTTTTTGCATTTAATATTGCCAACAAGTCTCTACCCATTAAATTTACTGGACAATTTGGTACGTTTAATTATTGATGTTTTAATGTTCTACCTCCAATATTAGTTACCACAGATTGTTTATTAATATGAGTATTTACTGTCACAGAATATCCTACTATTTTCATAGCAGAGGAGGACAATGGTACTTTTAAATGTTTATTTGAACATGAAAATGTTTCCCCAGTATCAACCAATAATGTAGTCTTTTGTCCTCCATGGTGCAGCAAACCTTTGGCTCTATTTTGTGAGTTATTACCCATTCTGCACCCTGATATTCTGGGCTTTGTCAATATCAATTTTGATGCCACTGTGCTGGCATCTGTGAGTGATTTGGAACTACTGGTGCCTGAGTTCATTGTACTGGTTGTTGTATCGATTGTTACGAGCCTTGTGCTTGTGTAGGCATTGTTTGTGGTTATTAATATTGAAGCTACTGTTGTAGACCTGGAGTTTACTGTCTGTATGGGCAATTTTTAACATATGTCCAAATTGATTACAGTTAAAACATCCCCGTGCTTGCATCATTGTCCCTCTTGGTGCTCCCTCTGTTCTTCCTCTATTTGTTCTTTGTCTGTTTCTTACTACCCCTGGCCCCAACCATATGGAGACCCCGGATAAGGAGTAAGGTGAACCCCTGTCTGCGGACAAGTTTACCCCGTATGGTGGAAAAAAGGAGTCCCATCCTGTGTTGTAAATGATTTTGACATCTATGCTGTGTAAACATAGGCCAGGGAACAATTTGCTGATTTATTGACTGGGGAGGTGATTTAACAGCCAACTGCATACTTGTTTTATCCTCCTTATCTTTATTCTACTTTTCCACTAGTAGTTAAAGTAAAATTTTAGTCAGTTCTTTTATGTCGTCATATTTTTTATCTACATTTTATTTCATAGTGTTATAGTGTGCTCCCACTGTTCGTAATACATCATATATATTTCTACCACATTATCTAATTGTCCTTCACATGTCTTCACTACCTGCTATCTCCCTCACATTTCTGTTGCCGCAGACTTATGTCATTCTCCTGTTGCTTCCATCCACAAATCACTATACTTTCATAGTTTATACATCATCCTCCTCTTATTTTCAAAGCTACTAAAAACATCAAACTATGAGTTGCTGGGTAGAACTCTTTAGGAGTATCCCATAAATCCTTCCTTATGCTCAACAATGGTGTTTCCTGCTTTCTCTTTCTAACTCCCGCTGTTATTTCAATCTATTGTAACTTCCTTTTACCTTCTAATCTAACTATTATCACTCTTATATCACCCAAGCACAAATGTTCTCCTGCTGTATATTGTTCAAACTTAGTCAACCACGCTTGTCCACCCCTAGTTAATGGTGGCAATTTTAGCTAATAACCCATCCATATCTCTGTGGCTCCACGGTTTGTAGACCTGTTGTCCAGTTTGTATGGTAATTAAAGGATATTGGGAGATTTCACAACTTTGAGTTTAAGTGATTTCCCTCAGTGATTATCCTCATAGGTGGATAAATGCCCATCCAGGCCATAGGTATCATCTGTCATTGTACCATAGATCAGCCCTTTCTGTACCAGTCTTACATTTTTGTGATTCTGGAGCTTCTCTTCTTCTCCCTGTTGTTTTTGCAACCTTTTTTCAGCCACTTTATTTCTTAATACTCTCTTTTTAAGTTTTTTGCTTCTTTCTTAATACCTTCAGATACTTCACTATCACTTTCTTCCTTACAGTCATCACTTTCGGAACTGTGGGTTTTTCTATTCATTAATCTTTTTTCTATTTTTTGATCCCCTGTCATTTCCATGGGGATATGCTGCCTACATGTATATGGCCCTCCAATCTCATTTACCGAGCGTGCAGGAGTGTGTCCCCATTGTGCTTGTGTGTTCCACGTGTCTGATGGATTTATTGGAGGTTCAGCTGGTACATTTGTAGATCTATTAGGGTATTGTTGATCTGTGCTTTGTAGTACAACCGTGGAATCCTCTGGATCTGGCTTGCGTTTAATATGTGATTGTAAGTTTGCCACTTGATCCTGTAATTGTTTTATAACCATTTGTTGGTCTAATTGGTATATATATTGGTAAGTTGGTATATCTAAAGCACCAGTTGGTATATCTAAAGCATCTTTTGATCTCTAAATGTCCACTTTCTATATTCAATACAGGAGTTTGCACTACTGTTTGTGTACAGGCTTGTGGTATCTGAGGATAAATCGGTCTGCATGGTGGTGGGGGTGGTATGGGAGTGGTTAAATCTATGAGGGGATCTGTTGGTGTGTCTAGTTCTAAAGACAGAGCTTTATCAATTTGCACTGATGAAGTTAAGGCCTCATCCTGTTTTAATGTACTTTGTGTGGATGTTTCGGGTGGAGTCTCTTTTCGGGTGGAGTCTCTTGCAGACAACGTGAAATTTGTTTATTCACCTCGTCCAATGTCCTTTTGAGTTTACCAAACCGATACGATCCCCCTTGTTCCCAATCTTTCTCAGCTTTTCTAATTTCACCCTTATAATACTCATATATATATATATATATATATATATATATATATATATATATATATATATATATATATATATATATATAATACTCACCATGGAGGCCAATACTCATATATCCTCCTGAGTAGGAGCTGGGTCTGAGTTTCCAGGCATCAGGCCTCTTAATTGCCATGATGTAAACAATGTTGTTAAATGTTTCTGCACTTTTGGTCTTTTATTTGGTTCTGTTACAGAAGCTATTCTGTCCCACACTTTTCCCATAAACTCTTCAGTGTTCATTTTAGTTTAATTTATTTTTCTTTTACTTAATTACAACACAATCACCCCGTCCAACATGGAACTTAAGTTCCCAGTTGATGTCCCTTAATTGACAAAGTTATTAGCCAAGCTTCTACCTTCTCAGGCGGACCAAAAGTCCTTTGTCAATGGTAACATACAACTGAGCCCTTCTGTTAAGTTTCGCTATACCCAAATATTCTACTCAGTCTCTAGGTCCTAATGACCAAATATATCACCGAGTGGTTTCATAGCATGAGTATCAGCCACACGGGTTTATATTAGAGCTGAGGATTCATATAATTACACACTATATATTTACATAACATTATATAACAGCAATTTAAACAAGACCGGTCACACAAATTGTACACTTGTAAATAAAGCAAAAGCAAAGCGAAACAATCACCGTGACGGTCTTTACCATGGGATGCTCCACTGTTCACCGTCGTCACGATGCCCTAGTCAGCAGTGTCCTATGTAATATAGGCTTCGGGTGATCTGGGGCCGCCCCGCGTCGCCCCACCTCAGCAAGAGGCGCAAAGCCTAGTTCAGAGCAACTGAACTAGTGACTGAATTTCCTGCTATTCAGTCCCTTGGACTCCCGGAGCCAAGATTTACTAACTTAAAGGACTAGGGGTGTCTCGGTTTCCCCTGTTCTCGCCCTTTCTTTCCGTCTGAACCTCGTCGAAACCGTGATTGTTCAGTTCCTATGTGTCCGGTTAAATTAATTAACAGGGACAATAAGCCTCGTAGACAATACAGTTCTGTTTTCAGCGCTCCCTAACCTAAAAAGCCTAAAAATCGTATGGTCACCTTGTTTCCCCTACCGATGCGTCCAAAACTTAAGGCATAAAAATATCTAATCTAATCTTAGAAAACAAAAGGTCGCATTGTTTCCCTTTTTTCAGGTTTTCTTTTCCCATTAAGGCCAATTACTGCCAGTATACAGTCCCTATCCAACACATGACTTAACAATGGGGATGAATAAGTCTCCTAGATAAAGGCAGTTCAGTTACTTAATGTTCCCTCTCTAATCTATCCAAAATAATATTAAAGTTCTTACCTGTACTTCTAGTCGTTGTCCTGGAAATAGGAAGAAGTCATCTCTCTGTGTGAACTGTTACGGGGCATGCCGCAGCGACTCAGCCTACCGCCAGAGGGCGGCGGAGGCAAGCGGCACGCACACGGCGGACTACAGGAAAAGACTGCATTTCCCAGGGAGCGCCGCGCTAATTTGGTCTGACAAGGTGCACCTGTCGGCATGCCTACTTATACGGCAGGCCGATCGATGCAACTTGTCACACCGTTGGTAATCGAAACGTGCCAAATGCGCGTTCCCGCAGCGTTAGCGTCTCATCCGTATTATTGTGTTTCTTTCTGTCCTATCGGCTCTGGTTGCTGGGGGTTCTCTTTCCCTGGGGCAGAGCCAAAATTCCTTCCGTATCTGTTCTTGTGTTTATGTTTTGGTTGCAGTGTATTTCTCTGCTCGAAAGAGCCGGGCAAGGCGTCAGCCTTCACCAGAGCGGAGGCTCTGAGTTGTTTGGTGAAGGAGAGAGAGGAGACCACGTGACCGCTTAGAGCGAGCGTGCTGGAGCGGCGCCGCAAGCGGCCCCTCCCCTCTCCCCTTCTCTCTGCGCGTGCGCGTCGTAGAAGACATCTCCGTTCCCTTACACGCTCCGCGCTCGTTTAGCGACAGGAGCGTTAATATAGTTTTGTATCCGCAGAGTTGCGAGGTTTCAGTTTGACTAAAGCTCCGAGTCACTTTAATCAGTTGTACCACATAATTACTTACTACACGCGCACACACGCACGCACACACACATGCAAGCGCACACACACACATTTATATATATATAATTGTATGTAGATGTGTATATGTATGCTGATATAGGGGTGTATACATACGTGTAGATATATATATATATATACAGTATATGTGTGTATACATGTATATATATCTATACCTATAATTGCCGGCGCAGGTATATATACTTACACACGCCCCTCCCAGACGTGGGCGTGGTCTACCCACGTGAGAGAAACGTCTGTATAGTGCTTCCAACCTAACCCCTTCCTAACAGAACGGTGTGACCAAACTATGGAAGCAGCAGACGGCCAAGCCCTGAAGGAGGCTCTTCAGAGGCAGGGGGTGGCCATCGGGCAACACGCCCAGCTTTTGCAGGAGATTATGCAGCAGCTAACGCTAATAACTGAGCACAAGTCCGAAGCTGTTTTAACTGCTGCATCCGCATCCCCCTCTACTAAGGAAAGCGAGAGAATGTCCTCTAACGTTTTGGACACTCACATTGCCACTCCTGATCGGTTCACGGGAGAGGCGGAAAAATGCAGGGGGTTCCTGCTCCAGTGCTCTTTGGTGATCGAGCAGCAGCCCTCCCGGTTCCCCACGGAACGATCAAAGGTGGCGTTCATGATATCCCTACTCTCAGGGCAGGCATTAACGTGGGCCACTGCCCTGTGGGAGGCGGATGCTAGAGCATGTACTAGTGAGCAGGCGTTTCGCCAAGCTTTGCGCCAGACCTTTTACAACCCTAAACAGGGCAAAGCCGTGGCTCCAAGACTCCTCTCCCTATCCCAAGGCTCTCTCTCGGCGGCAGAGCATGTGATTGCATTTAGCACTCTGGCCGCAGAATGTGGGTGGAATGAAGAGGCCCTAGTGGGCATATTCCACCAGAGCCTGAACGAGCGGCTCAAGGATGAGCTGGCCACGCGGGACATTCCGGAGAGCCTAGCCGAAATGTATGACATATGCATTCGGCTAGACACCCGCATACGCCAACGGGCACGAGAGCGGGCCGCGGGTTCCGGGGGTACCAGACCTCGCTGGTCCACTGCCACTCGTTATGTGGAGGCTCCACGAGATGGAGAGGAGCCCATGCAGTTAGGGGGAGCACGGAATCCCGACACACGGCCAGAGTTCAGGCCGACGGGAAACGCGGGGGCCAGACCCGGTCAGGGGGGCCGGGTCTAGGCCGAACCCTCAATACTCCCGCCGGGGTCGTCCTAGCTGGACAATTATACTGGGACCCGAACTTCGAGGCCAAGGTCTCGGTGTATGTAGACTCGGGGGCGGGGGGCAATTTCATTGACGAGGGATTAGTTCAGTCCCTAAACATTCCCGTCGAGAGGTTGCCCGAACCGCTACCGGTGTTGGCCTTTGATGGGCGGCTGATAGGGGCCGGCCCTATCGCCCACACCACCTGTCCGGTCCGTCTCAATATTAACGGGCACACAGAGACTCTGAGTCTACTAGTCACTCAGGCTCCCCACCTACTAATAGTACTGGGGTTCCCATGGTTGGGCCAGCATAACCCCCAGATCGACTGGCAGACATGCTCGATTTACGGGTGGGCTCCTCGGTGCCAGGAGGCCTGTTTATTACCCAGGAAACCTCAATTGCCAGCTAGGGACGAGGTACTAGACCTTTCCAGAGTTCCACCAGCATATCACGACCTTAGAGAGGTCTTTAGCAAGACACGGGCCCAGGCCCTTCCACCACATAGGGCTTATGATTGTGCTATCAACCTACTCCCGGGCACCTCACCCCCCAGGGGCCGCTTGTTCTCACTTAATCCATCTGAGCGGGCGGCCATGGAAACCTATGTGCGGGAGGCTTTGGACCAAGGGTTTATTCGCCCGTCGTCTTCGCCGGCAGGAGCGGGTTTCTTCTTTGTGGGCAAAAAGGATGGTTCCCTGCGCCCGTGTATTGACTATCGCGGTCTCAACGCCATCACCATCAGGGACCGCTACCCCTTGCCCCTGATGTCAACGGGGTTTGAGGCGCTGCGACAGGCTGATGTCTTTACCAAGTTGGATTTACGCAGCGCCTACAACTTGATTAGAATCCGGCATGGGGATGAGTGGAAGACAGCCTTTTTAACACCAACGGGGCATTATGAATATTTGGTCATGCCCTTCGGCCTCATGAACGCCCCGGCTGTCTTCCAGCGATTCATTCATGAGGTGTTGAGAGAAGCATTAGACCGATATGCATATGTGTATCTCGACGACATCCTCATATACAGTCGGTCCATCAAGGAGCATGTCAAGCATGTGCGGCGGGTTCTCCAGCTTCTACTACAACACCAACTATACGTAAAGCTGGAGAAGTCCACCTTTCACTCCTCTACGGTGTCCTTCCTAGGGTTCATTATTTCCGGGGGAACCTTGGAGATGGATCCCGCTAAGATACGGGCCGTAGTCGAGTGGCCTCGCCCCACCTCCCTCCGTGAGGTCCAACGCTTCCTGGGCTTTGTTAATTTTTTTCGGAAATTCGTGAGGGACTTTGGTTCTATAGCGGCCCCCCTTACGGCACTTACACGCAAGACCCCAGGTCCCTTCCGCTGGAACCCAGAGGCGGAGCGTGCATTTGACGTCCTCCGAAAACGACTGACCTCCTCCCCCATTCTGCAACTCCCAGACGGGGAGGAGCCCTTCGTTGTTGAGGTCGACGCTTCTGATGTAGGGGTAGGGGCGGTGCTTTCCCAACGTGTCGGGTCCCCGCCCAAACTCCATCCATGTGCCTTTTTTTCGCGCCGACTTACTCCGGCGGAGCGAAACTACCCCGTAGGGGATAAGGAGCTTTTGGCGATAAAGTTGGCATTGGAGGAGTGGAGGCATTGGCTGGAAGGGGCCAAACATCCCTTCCTTGTGTGGACGGACCATAAAAACCTGGCCTATATCCAGCAGGCGAAAAGACTAAACGCCCGTCAGGCCAGGTGGTCCCTCTTTTTCGAACGTTTCCACTACACTCTGTCGTACAGGCCAGGGTCCAAGAACACTAAGCCAGATGCCCTCTCTCGGCTGTGGGCCCAACCCACGGAAGACACTAACCGCGACCCTGAACCCATTATCCCCGGAACACGAATTGTGGCAGCTCTCACCTGGCCCATTGAGGTCCAGGTCAAGAGAGCCCTGCGGAACTACCCAGTCCCTGGAGGTGGCCCACCAGGAAGACTATTTGTTCCGCCCAATGTCCGCAAACAGGTTCTGCAGTGGGGACACGCCTCCTCGTTCTCAGCCCACCCAGGGGTCACCCGAACCCTAGAATTCTTACGGCGCAGGTTCTGGTGGCCCAAGATGGAGGCTGCGGTGAAGGAATATATCACGGCATGTGTTGTGTGCGCCAAGAACAAGACGCCTAGGGTCAAACCTCCTGGCCTCTTGCAACCTCTCCCTGTTCCGTCGCGCCCATGGTCCAACATCGCCCTAGATTTTGTTACAGGGCTGCCTTCATCTAAGGGCAACACCGTGGTGCTGGTCCTGGTGGACCGATTCTCAAAGGCATGCAAGTTTGTGGCTTTGCCAAAACTTCCTAGTGCCCGAGAGACTGCAGACCTCCTTATCCAACATGTGGTCAGGGTTCATGGGATTCCTAGAGACATTGTCTCAGACCGAGGACCCCAATTTGCCAGCCGCTTTTGGAAGGCGTTCTGCCAACTGATGGGGGCCAAAGCTAGTCTCTCGTCAGGTTTCCACCCGGAGTCCAACGGTCAGACTGAGAGAGTCAACCAAGACCTGGGCCGCATGCTCCGGTGCCTGACGTCGGATCAGCCCAAGACCTGGGCTGAACAACTCCCCTGGGCAGAATATGCCCACAACACCCTCTGGCACTCTGCCATAGGCATGTCCCCTTTTGAGTGCCAAAACGGGTATCCGGCCCCCATGTTCGAGGAACAGGAGGCAGATATAAGGGTCCCAGATGCCAAGCAATACGTGCGGCGATGCCAGCGGGCCTGGCGGAGGGCCCGAATTGCCTTGGGGGCACGGACAGAGGCCATGAAACGAACCGCAGACCGCAAAAGACGAATGGGACCTACGTATCGTTTAGGACAATGGGTTTGGTTGTCCACCCGGGATCTGCCTCTTAGAGGGGAATCCAACAAACTCGCACCTAGGTACGTGGGCCCGTTCAAGGTGATTCAAAGGATCAACCCCGTCACGTACCGACTGAGGTTGCCCCCGACTATGAAGATCCATCCCACCTTTCACGTATCCCGCCTTAAACCCTACTTGTGTCGTGGCCCCGCCTCACCAAGCCAACCACCCGAGCCACGGATAGTGGCGGGAGCCCCAGCTTACACAGTAAGACAGTTACTGGATTCCCGAAGGGTCCAAGGCTCCACCCAATACCTGGTGGATTGGGAGGGCTATGGCCCGGAGGAACGGACCTGGGTCCCGGCCAGATACATCCTGGATCCGGAACTCATCCAGGATTTCAGGCGGAACCGGGCTGCAGGCTTGGGGACGTCAGGGGCCGCCCCTAGGGGAGGGGGTACTGTTACGGGGCATGCCGCAGCGACTCAGCCTACCGCCAGAGGGCGGCGGAGGCAAGCGGCACGCACACGGCGGACTACAGGAAAAGACTGCATTTCCCAGGGAGCGCCGCGCTAATTTGGTCTGACAAGGTGCACCTGTCGGCATGCCTACTTATACGGCAGGCCGATCGATGCAACTTGTCACACCGTTGGTAATCGAAACGTGCCAAATGCGCGTTCCCGCAGCGTTAGCGTCTCATCCGTATTATTGTGTTTCTTTCTGTCCTATCGGCTCTGGTTGCTGGGGGTTCTCTTTCCCTGGGGCAGAGCCAAAATTCCTTCCGTATCTGTTCTTGTGTTTATGTTTTGGTTGCAGTGTATTTCTCTGCTCGAAAGAGCCGGGCAAGGCGTCAGCCTTCACCAGAGCGGAGGCTCTGAGTTGTTTGGTGAAGGAGAGAGAGGAGACCACGTGACCGCTTAGAGCGAGCGTGCTGGAGCGGCGCCGCAAGCGGCCCCTCCCCTCTCCCCTTCTCTCTGCGCGTGCGCGTCGTAGAAGACATCTCCGTTCCCTTACACGCTCCGCGCTCGTTTAGCGACAGGAGCGTTAATATAGTTTTGTATCCGCAGAGTTGCGAGGTTTCAGTTTGACTAAAGCTCCGAGTCACTTTAATCAGTTGTACCACATAATTACTTACTACACGCGCACACACGCACGCACACACACATGCAAGCGCACACACACACATTTATATATATATAATTGTATGTAGATGTGTATATGTATGCTGATATAGGGGTGTATACATACGTGTAGATATATATATATATATACAGTATATGTGTGTATACATGTATATATATCTATACCTATAATTGCCGGCGCAGGTATATATACTTACACACGCCCCTCCCAGACGTGGGCGTGGTCTACCCACGTGAGAGAAACGTCTGTATAGTGCTTCCAACCTAACCCCTTCCTAACAGTGAACCTGTGTAAAGGAGGTGACAGGCCCCTCTGTGCTTCAGTGAGAGCACAAAGGGAGGGGACTCTGTTCTCCCCCGCTCAATGTGAGTCTACAAACTTTACCAGATGAGTACCAGAAACCAAACTCTAAATCCTAATCCAAACAACAAACATAATATTCATACAATAATATATAATAATAATAAAATTACTTAATTATTCAGTAAAAACCATTTAAGGTTTAAGTCAACTGCTGTGATACTGCAACCACGTTATTTTAATAGAACAGTTTCCAATTTTGCAAGATTTGTTTTAACTGGTTCTTGCGTACCTGAGTTTGCACAGCTGTGATAACGATGGTGTCAACTTGCAGCAATCAAAGTGCCATGGTGCGGTACAAACCACCCTGCAAATCCTAGAGCCGAATCACGTCGGGGTCACCAATTTGTTAGATGTTCAATAAACGGCCTCGGAGATGCAGGTTGTTCCAAACAGATTTTAATGCAAGTTACTGAATAGTCAACAAAGTGTACAGAAAAATCATCAATGGCAGGCAAACACGATTGATGAGAGAGCTCTGCCCGAAGTCCTCTCGTTCGTCCATTTAAGTCCTTTAGGAGGGCGTGACCTGCTTCTTCTGTGTGTGCGCCCCCTCCAGACATCTCTCATGTTTACATTGACCAAAACATCTCTATCTTCAAACCCATCTGGTCCTGCTTTCTGCCCCCCTCAGGGGTATGAATTTATGACAGGGTCTTGTTGACAGTCCCATTATTCAATACTTCTGCTGACCATGCAACAGGACATTTATACTCTTTCCCATGCTCATTCATCAAGTAGTCATTTTCTTTGTTCCCTGAACTATTCAACTCATCATGAGTTTTACTTTACATTATTACTTTTACCAAATTACTTAAAAGTATTATAAAAACCTAACAGTGGAGATGTGAATATCTAATAATAAAGGAGAATGGTCAGATATAACAATACCCGAATAGTCAGTATAACTGACACGAGTATTAAGTGTGTTATTGATAAAAAAGTAATCGATCCTCGAATATGAATGGTGAACTCGGGGAAAAAAAAAGAAAATTTTTGAATGGAGGGGTTACGGAATCTCCAGGGGTCAACAAGCCCATTTTCTATCATGAAATCAGAGAATGCAGTAGACATGGCGTAATGAGACACATTTAGAGGATTTGACCGATCTAGAGATGGATCAAAGACACAATTTAGATCCCATCAAAAAATCAGCAGATGCGTATTCAAGTAGGAGATTTTACTTAGTAACCTGTTGGCGAATTCAACATCATCAAAATTTGGGGCATATACATTCACCAGCACAACCTTCCTATAACATCACTGGATACAAACTGAACCTTTTTGTTAATTAAAATAGCAACTCCCCTAGCTTTCGAATTAAAGTTAGAGTGGAAGACTTGACCCACCCAGGGGCAATATAACCTGTGGTGATCAGTATTGCGAAGGTGGGTTTCCTATAGAAACACCAGATCAGAGTTTAAGCATTTCAAGTGTTCAAAAACCTTGGATCTCTTAACAGGGTTACCCATACCTCTGATATTCCAGCTAATGAATCTAAGAGGTGTGCCTGAACCAGCACTGCTGGGATCTATATTGCCACTAGCCATTCCAATGAAAAAAAAACTACAAAGATGTAACTGGTCGCAGTAAGCCGAGATGTAACACCCTCCCCATAATAACCCCTAAACATAAACACACTCAAAGTCTCCATAAAACAGAACAAAGGAGACAGCAGTATAACCCACATTATTCAAAGGACACCTAGAGTATTAACTAAATCACCCGGAGCCTATCCCAAGTAAAATGGGAAAGAAAATAGAAAGAGAAAGACCCTCCCAGCGATCTCAACATGTATTAATTTAAATAATAATAATAATAATAATAATATGCGCACTGATAAACGCATTGCCTTTACAAATATGTATTTCCCAACCCTCTGCGATCCTAAATAAACAACCCGGTTAGTACAACAAACCAGAAAGGAACATAACACTGCACCGATGTAACATTAAAAGCCACCCAGCCACAGAACCAACAGAGCCCAGATCCGGAGAACCCGACCGGAGTTTACACACTACCCATTAGTCACAGTTTTGACGTATTTGCTGGCCTCGTCCGCTGATGTGAAATCTTTTTCGACGCTGTTGTAGGTGATGCGCAGCCGTGCAGGATGAAACAGGCCGTACCGAACCCCGTCCATACCACGGAGCTGCCGCCGAACCTCGTTAAAAGCGGCACGAGCCCGGTTAATCTTAGCGGTGTAATCGGGGAAGACCGATATATTAAAGTCTTTAACTTTTATCTGCCGAAGTTCTTTTGCTCGGCGCAGAATGTCCGCACAATCACTATAATAGTGAAACCTGCACACCACCGCTCATGGTCGATCCTGGGGTTTGGGTTTGGGCTGAAGGGTCCGATGAGCCCGGTCCAATAGCGGTTCCTTCTATAGTCCGAACACATCCTTCAATAACGCGGCCACCGCGGCAGTAGAGCAGGAGTCAGGGCCCTCCGGAACACCCAATATGCGAACGTTGTTCCGCCGTGACCTGGATTCCAAGTCCTCACACTTGTCTTCCAACTTGGTCATGTTAGCTGTGAGGGTCTCGATGGTGGTCTTCATTGCTGCGATATCATCGGAGCACACAGTGAGCACGTGCTCCATCTCTCCGACCGTGTTTTTAAACTCCGATATCGTAGCATCTACAGCTGCTTTGTCGTTCGCTAGTTGCGTCTTCAAAGTCTGCAGGTCGAGCTGGATAGTGGCCAAAGTGTCCCCGAGCGTTTCCTGAAGCTCTCTTTTAAAAATCTCTGCGATGTCATACCTCAATGATGTCAGCAGCTCAAGTTTGAGAGAATCTGTATCAATTTTCGCGTGCGTAGACGCAAACTCAGATGTCTTCGGTGGCTCACTCGGGGCCGCGGCCTCAGCACGAGGTGCGGGCCGCAGATGTGTCTGAGCACCGCGAGTTTTCGGAGTTTTCTAACTACTATATCACAAGAGCACATTCCAAAGCAGCTTACAAACTCACGTATATGATCAGCCATGAATGGTGAATTCTGATTGACAATTATAAATGTGAAGTCTGTCTTGCATTCTCAACAGTTTGATTTAAATTCTAGAATTGCAGTTTGAAAGTGTATTTTGTGCTGATATTGCAGTCCTGTAACTGCTGCTCAGGTGCTGCAGCTGTATAGTATCAGCTTTAACAGCAAAGTTAATACTTGGTATGAGATGAAATTAAGCATCTCAGCGTGATGCTCTGGGATTGATTCTCTGTATTTTCTCTGTATTATCTCAATTAGATCTGCTGCTGCTGCATTTAGGAGGAATAGAAATATTAGTGTTAATATAGAATACAGATTATAGATTTATTATACAGATCAGATATTAATACCCACATGCTATAAGTGCTGAACACAGATGTGTACTTATATTTACATTTTGGTGATACTGAAATGTTTCAATGTCCTCATACTACAGTCAGCATGTTTATGTTTTTTAACTTGAACAACCACAAAAACACAGATTAGCTGATTATTTAAAACATGGATGTCGGGGGAAGCGTTCATTAAATATTAAAAACACTCTTGTACAACAATGATACAAACAAAAGAAAGGCGAAACAAAGGTCTTGAACCCATAACTCTGAAATAAAAAGGGTCATGTTTCACAGACTGGGGTTAAAAGATAGCGCTCCACTGAGCTAATGCGTTAGTTAGTGTTTGAAGCATCAGCATGTTTTGCCATGTCAGCATACAGGGATGGGGCCAGTGATTGGGTTAAAGAAATTTACAGAAAAGTGGAAGCTTAAGGGTGTGGCACGGTGGCTTAGTGGTTAGCATGTTCACCTCCCACAGTCCAAAAACATGGATCAAGGTCAATTGAATTCTCCAAATTGCCCCATAGAGAGTGTAGTAGACCCTAGTAGAGGATAATGCGGAAGATAATGGATGGATGGAAGCTTCAGAAGCAAACATGTTGTTAGAAATGTGACAGATAAAGTGTCATTAAACCCTGTTTAGGTGAGTTGTTATTGAGAATACTCAGTACTTTAAAGTAGTTTATTATTAATTTTCCAAGAAACCCTCCATGACTTTGCCTCCAGCAAAAAAATAATATATTACTTACAATGGAGAATGCAGGTATCGATCCCACTACCTCTCGCATGCTAAGCGAGCGCTCTACCATTTGAGCTAATTCCCCATTTAACCCGTAAGTCTTAATCTTCTATTAGGTCAATAGATCTAAAAGAACGATCAGGGGATGGCTGGCTTGACCATCGTTTTTTAGTGCATTTAGCTATTTCCACTGAGAGCTTTTAAACTATAGTAGAAAAAGCCTCTCTTGAAACAACATTACAGGTTAGATTTCAGGTGGGGTTCTCTTTGTGTCTGTCAGTTTTTTTTTCTTTGGGTCTCTGGTGTCCTCCCACATCTAACGACATTCTGACACTAAATAGTTCTATTCAGTTGTGGATCTTCACAAAAGCTTCACTCTTCCCTGACCGGGAATCGAACCCGGGCCGTGGCGGTGAGAGCGCCAAATCCTAACCACTAGACCACCAGGGAGATATGTGTATGTGGATGTGTTATTGATTTATATTCATGTACAGACTAAGTGTTAGTTATATACTAAGTACATACTAAGAATGTCCTCATACAGCAGTCAGCATATTTATGTTTTTCTACTTGAACAAAGACATAGATGGCTGATTAGTTAAAACATGGATGTAGCGGAAACATTTATTAAATATTAAAAATACTGTACTACATCATTGATACTAACAAAGTAAAGAGGAGAAAGAACTATCTTGAACACAAGACTCTGAGGCAAAGAGGATCAGGCACTACAGACTGAGCTAGCCAAGTTTCACAGAGAGTGCACCACTGACCTCATGTGTTAGTCAATGGTGCAGCAGCGTGTGAGATTTCAGTCACGAACTGTAAAAGAGAATTCTCCCCATCGGGGAATCGAACCCCGGTCTTCCGCGTGACAGGCGGAGATACTGTCCATTATACTAACAACGAGTGAGAGAGTGATTGTTCAAACTTTAAGTTCAGTAGATTTGCATGTGGTTATTGTGTGGTTTAATATTATGTGTATAAAAAGAGTTTACTACGGGTGGCACGGTTTGAATTCTCCAAATTGCCCCATAGAGAGTGTAGTAGACCCTAGTAGAGGATAAAGTGGAAGATTATGTATGGATGGATGGAAGCTTCAGTAGCAAATGTGTTGTTAGAAATGTGAGAGATAAAGTGTCATTGAACCCTGTTTAGATGAGTTGTTATTGAGAATACTCAGTAGTGTAAAGTGGTTTATTATTAATTTTCCAAGAAACCCTCCATGACTTTGCCTCCAGCAAAAAATAAAATATATTACTTACAATGGAGAATGCGGGTATCGATCCCACTACCTCTCGCATGCTAAGCGAGCGCTCTACCATTTGAGCTAATTCCCCATTTAACCTTGAATTCTTCATCTTCTCTTAGGTCAATAGATCTAAAAGAACGATCAGCGGCTGGCTGGCTTAACCATCGTTTTTTGTGCATTTGGCATTTGGCCTAACTTGACTCCAAACTGACAAGCTTAAAATATAGCAGGTGATTTAAAAGCTTTTTCTTAATGTAAAATGAAAAGAATTAAGTTAATGTTGGTTTATAATGAATTAGTTTAATTTTTCAAATGAGATTTGAAGTTAATTTATGTTTATTTATTTTGGATTTAATAATCAATTGCTAATTTGATATTAAAAATCAATTCTCCTATGAGATGATCTGCACTCTGTAATGAGAAAGCTTCTCTTCTCAGAAAGAAATGTTTAAGTATTTCGAGTGGAATTTCATTTTGTTTTATTTGTAAGAGTTGTAGAGTGATAGAAGAGAAAAAAATATTTGTGTGTAGAGTTTACTGCTGAATTGTGTTTAAGTTTTGTATATTGTTGTAAATGTTGGATGATTAGATTTAGAGGAGGTGGGGAATAATTTAAAAGACTGAGTCTCACTGTATTACTCAGGCTGAAGTGCAGCATCTATTCACAGGTGCAAACCCACTACTGCTCCACAGGGGGTTTTTGACCTGCTCCGTTCCCGACCTGGGACGGTACACCCCTCCTTAGGCGACCTGGTGGTCCCGAGCTCCCTCAGGAGAACCATATCGATACAGAACTTAGTGCGGACACCCACTCAACATAGTCCACTGCAACCCAGAACCCCTGAGCTCAAACGATCCAGCAGCCTCAGCCTCCCAGTAGCTTGGATCACAGGCACGCGCCACCATGTCCGGCAAGAGGAGAGAGGAATTAAACTGCTGTTAAAGCCAGTACAATAGTACAGCTGGAACTATATAGCAACAGGATTTTGCTTAGACTGGATCATAATCCTAAAAAGCCTTATTTTTTCAGTTTACTTATATTCTGACTTGTCAGCAAAAAGTGTGTATTTTAATTTCATCAAGCAGAGTTACGATTCTGACATGGAGTTTTAATTTAGAGTTATATAAGATCTAATATAAAAAACACTTTAGTGCTGTTCTAACTTCACATTAACAGGAAGATAAAGGGCTTGCATTGGCCAGGAACTGATACCAGGTGAACTGCTTGACAGTAGATCTTCTAACTACTATATCACAAATTCCAAAGCCTTGAGGGTATATGATCCTGCCAAGGACCCATGGTGAATTCTGATGGATGACCTTCAGTAGGATTTAAATGTGAAGTCTTCTTGATTCTCAACACCCTGATTTAAATTCTAGAATTGCAGTTTGAAAGTGTATTTTGTGCTGATATTGCAATTTTCCTGTAACTGCTCTCAGGTGCTGCACTGTTGTATCAGCTTTAACAATAAAGTTAATACAATGGTATGAGATGAAATTAAGCGATCTCAGCGTATGCTCTCGGATTGCTAAGCGAGCGCTCTACCATTTTAGCTAATTCTGCCTGCATTTAGGAGGAATAGAAAGTATTAGTGTTCTATAGGTCAATAGATCTAAAGATTTATTATCAGATCAGATGGCTGGCTTACCCATCGTTTTTTAGTGCATTTAGCTATTTTAGAGTTTTAAACTATAGTAGAACCCTCTCTTGAAACAACATTACAGGTTAGATTTCAGGTGGGGTTCTCTTTGTGTCTGTCAGCTTTTTTCTTTGGGTCTCTGGTGTCCTCCCACATCTAACGACATTCTGACACTAAATAGTTCTATTCAGTTGTGGATCTTCACAAAAACTTCACTCTTCCCTGACCGGGAATCGAACCCGGGCCGTGGCGGTGAGAGCGCCAAATCCTAACCACTAGACAAGATTTATGTGGATGTGTTACTGATTTATTGACTAAGTGTTAGTTATATACTAAGTACATACTAAGAATGTCCTCATACAGCAGTCAGCATATTTATGTTTTTCTACTTGAACAAAGACATAGATGGCTGATTAGTTAAAACATGGATGTAGCGGAAACATTTATTAAATATTAAAAATACTGTACTACATCATTGATACTAACAAAGTAAAGAGGAGAAAGAACTATCTTGAACACAAGACTCTGAGGCAAAGAGGATCAGGCACTACAGACTGAGCTAGCCAAGTTTCACAGAGAGTGCACCACTGACCTCATGTGTTAGTCAATGGTGCAGCAGCGTGTGAGATTTCAGTCACGAACTGTAAAAGAGAATTCTCCCCATCGGGGAATCGAACCCCGGTCTTCCGCATGACAGGCAGAGATACTGTCCATTATACTAACGAGGAGTGAGAGAGTGATTGTTCAAACTTTAAGTTCAGTAGATTTGCATGTGATTATTGTGTGGTTTAATATTATGTGTATAAGGAGAGTTTACTACGGGTGGCACGGTGCTTTTGGTGACAAGCAGATACACTGACCACTCTACTGATGAGGAAGGTTGCTAAAATGCGCCCTCTGTTGGTGGTTAGGATTCCTGGTTTTCGCCCGGGTTCAACTCCTGGTATGATGATTTTTGAGGTTTACCTTGCTGGTTGTAAAGGTTGAATTTTTTAGGCCCCATGATTGTCCAGCAAAATAAGAATTTAGAAACGTTGGAAAGCACTGCTTTTTCATCAAAGTCCAGATCAATGAAAGACATTTGAAAGGGCATTATGGCGTCCTGTAACCCAAAATTGTTTGTATTCTGCATCGTGACTTCAGCAAGCCTGGGTGGAATTTGGGTTGTGGCAAGCTCCCAAGAAAACAAAATTAGAATAAAAAAAATAGTAATAAAATAAAAAAATACTATTATTTTTAATAATAGTATTTTTACTAAAATATATACTGCTCTTTTAAGGGCATAGTGTTCTTCCATGGACAAATAGTGGTTAGTACTCTGTGTTGTGGTCGCAGCAACTCCAGTTCGAAATGGGGTCATGGCAAGCTCTTTTAAAAAAAATTTACTTTATTTTCAATCAATCAACTGATCCTGTGTTCTTTAGATTTTGTTTGTCTAAAGTAAGTATTTATTGTAATTTAATTATGGACTGCAGAGACAAAAGATGTCAAGTTATGCCAAATAATTACAATTAAGAAAAAAACATGTTAAAACACCTTTTATTTTTGATACAGCAGAGTTATTTCATCAGTAAAGTATCAGTTTGTTTTAAGTTCAATCAATATATATATTGATATATATTATACTCCATGATGCACAGCAACTAAACTAAGTTGGAACCCTAACCCTATTTCTTTCACTGAGCATAGTGTTTTAGAATTCAAACAAAAATCAAAACAAATCTTCTCTGTATTGTGTCTATATAAACATTTTTCAACAGGCTTCAGACAAACATGTAAATTGCGCTCTGGTGCCACTTTAGGGTGGAGAAGGGCAGCAGCATTATCGGTCACATGATCAAATGCACCTGTCCATTCAGTGACTCAGGTCTGAAGCACAGGGCATGGTGTTGGACTGCTGCGTTGTGTTCAAACTTAAAGGCATGTGAGTTGTGTGCGTCCTTGATGAACTGTAAGTAATCACAGATGCTTCAGACTAGAAACATTTATTCAGACCATAACGATAATGCTATCGTAACGTTTTTTTGATTTATGTAAAATAAGTATACATTCAATTTTGAACTTTATGCAAAAAATATATTAAAGGGAAAACTGTTTGCACAACAAAAATTGATTGGCTTGTAACAGCTCATCAAATAGCAAGGTACTGCTGGGATTTGAACCCAGGATCTCCTGTTTACTAGACAAGCGCTTTAACCAACTAAGCCACAGCACCATATCAGATCTGGTTACAGTCACTGCACATGCCTTGTCATGTCACAGATATTTAAATAACAGCAAATAAGCAGCAAGTTTACTAACTAAACCACAGAGACAGTTTAAAGTGATAGAAACAGACTTAAGTTCTATGATTGTGCAGCAGACTTTATCATACATGAGAGTTGTGGACATTAGAGTTATAGTGATTAGCAGCGCTGCTTTCTAAGCTCTTTATCTGCTTTGATTTCTGCTCATTAAAAATCCAGAGTGGTAGACACCATGTCAAATTTCTAGAAAAAGTGGTGACTGCTCTAGTTTGGAGTGGCCCTTATGCATCTTATTTATTTTCTCAATATTCATGTCTTGATGGTATTTACCTGATTTAAAAAAAGTCTTCACAATATCTGCTAGCGTGGCTGAGTGATTATAAAGCACTAGATTTAGGCTACAGTCCCTTTGGAGGTGTGGATTCAAATTACCAACAGATAATTTTTAATGTCACTTAAAACATTAAATGAACATTTTTTCCATGTGAATGATTCTCTTCTGAACAAGACAGTAGGTGATGTATAGACATGAAATGGTGAGAATTAATTTTTCTTTTAGAAGCCCTGAAAATACTAGTCTTTCACACAGTCTCACCCCGACCTCACTACTTCAAAACACCATTTGTCTCCTGTCTGATTAACAAGTAGCGTGGCTGAGCGGTCTAAGGCGCTGGATTAAGGCTCCAGTCTCCTCAGAGGCGTGGATTCAAATCCCACCGCTGCCAATACCACTTCTTAGTTTTAAACCATTTTTTATGGATTTTCTGATATGTTTTGGGTCATTGTTGTGTTGCAAGGTCCAGTTCCACTTTAGCTTAATTTTTTTACAGATGGTTTAACATCTTTCTCAAGCACCCTCTGATCTGATCTGAAGCATCTTACGGTGTGATCTGGACGGTTACATCTAGGCAAGGTAATAGTTGTTTTGTTTTTCACTTGTAAACAATTTTCCTGATGGTGGAATGGCTGATGTTAATAGATCTTTTTAAATCCCTTGACGAACTCATTCTCATTTCAACTAGGGACATACCAAACAAAATTTTTGATGTTGAAATAGAGCAAGCAATATACAAAATGCTGCTTAACGATGATTTTCACTATTTTAGGTGGGACTATATGTTGGGGTGTTAACACCAGAAATTGCATTCATTTTAAATTTGATTTTACTGATAGTTGTAAAGAGACCTGTATTTTTAATTGTTTAGTCATATTACATGGGTCCTTCAGAATTGTTAAAATTTATATTACCACATGTATTTATATATCCATATGTTCAAATATGTTAAAAGATATACAGGCTTGTATACGGTATCCTAAGTTTTTCACTTGACTGTACATGAACCAAGGGTGTTAATTTCTCATGTCACAATATTTAGACTTCACTTGAGACAGGAAAACAGGATTTAAATTGAATGTACAGTATGAGCACTGTGTGGAAATAGAAGTTTGGGATTTGGAATTAAGATGATCTTTAGATGTTTCATTTCTGAGCAGGCATGAGGTCATTAATGGCTTGTCCCTTCTCCAGTCGCTTCTCCATCTCTATGAGTAGCTTGACTCCATCAACCACCATTTGAACGAGCTCCACTTCTGAGAAACCCAGGCGGTCAGCATTGGAGATATCAAACACACCTCCTACTGCAGCAGTATCCACACCACCTGTCAGCACACGCTCTTAATAAAGCATCGGACAGTAGCTCAGTCACGCAAGTCCTTTCATAAGCTTCAGCATCTTACCTGTTCCACGTTTTTGTAGCCGTAACCTCTTCAGAACTTCCTCAAATTTGTCATATTTGCTCATATTGGGCAGTTTCACATGCACCCCAGCACGCAGACCTGTTCCTAGATTAGATGGACAGGTCAGGATGTAGCCCAAGTGCTCGTTCCACATGAATGCATGATCCTTGCTTTTGAAAAGCTCTTCGATCTGACAGAGGAAGCACATGGAATCAGTCTAAAGGATCAAAGCGCTAAACAGTCTCCTAAGTACCTGCACAAATGATACCTTTGTGAGTCCAGTGCAAAAGCGATGAAAGACCTCCCTCATGTTTCCACCGTTCTGCATGGAGATGACTCGCAGGTGATCCTCCTCATTTATCCAAACCAGGAATGTTTTATTGTCATTGTGCCTGATTGTAAGAGACATGAATTCCTTCTGAACTATTACAATTTAGCAAATAGAATTTGTAATTATAAAAAGTGCATAAACACAAACTGCTCATGGCAAGTTAGTCAAGTTAATGCTACATCATTTTAGGTTTTTGAAACTTAAATGCAAAGAGCATTATATTCGCTTAGTATGCAAATGGTGCAGATTCAGAAATTATGGAATTAGAAGTTTGTATACATAAACACTACCATGATTAAGTTTACATTAAGACTGCTCAAATCACGCAGCCAATTTACTGACATCATCCAAAGAGTTCTGTAAGAGCTACAGTATGTATTATGTTAACACGTACCAGATGCCCCGGGCATCAGGCCAGTCCCGAGCCATCCCAGAGGCCAACAGCAGGGGAGACACAGGCTTGTCAAAAAGGAAGTGGTCATCAATTAGCTGCTGTTGCTCCTCGTCACTCATATTCTTCAGAGCATAGTACTTTCCTTTCAGATCTCCACTGAGGGAACTTAATGCTACAGACAACAATCAAGATTTTGATGGTTCATATTTTGTAAGAGAATTTATCTGCAAGCCACTAGGTGCCACATGAACTAAACTACCTGCAATGGAGAGTTCCTCAATTGCTCTTCTCTCCCCACGGCTACAGTGAGGTGGCAGGCAAAATCCACGGATGCTCCTACCAGTTCGAACACGAGAGCTTAGTACATAGTTGGGGTCCAGGTCATCCCCACCCTTAAAGGACAAACAAGTCATTAAAGATCTACTTTTAAAAGAAAATAATTTGATCAATCAGTGGTGAAATGTAGAGTTCTGTACCTTGAGGTTCTCTGGGTTCAGGTCAGTTTTGTGTTTATCTGTGGGTTTGTATCCACCATGTCTGTCCTCAATGACTGGATCTAGCAGCTCACTGAAAACTTCATAGGTCTCCTCATCTCCAGCCACACAGCCCACAGTCATAATGAAGGGGTGACCTAGACCAGGAACATATTTACACAATGCAAAAAAATTCCCTCACAAGACAAGTACATCGTAGCAGAGCAAATGCAGCTATGGACAAAGCTGAACAAGCATGCTTCAGAACAACTGTACACAAGGACCGCTCATCCCTAGAGTCAGATTGGTCTTCTCACCTCAACTTTGTAACTTAATCAAGTCCCTCAAATAAAGATGAGTCTCTGGAAGTTTACAGGGATTACTCAACATTTAAGCGACAGTCTATGGTGAAGCAGCTGACACTTTACTGAGCTTTTCCAGGAAAAACTTACCTAATGATTCTTTTGGCCAAGGTCATATTGCTCTTCTTGAGCAGTGACCGCTTCAAAGTTCAAATGAGTAATTTATATCATTGTGACAAATGAATGTATCAAAGAGGAAATGCTTTAAAATAGTCATATATCAAATAACAAAGTTTAAACGAAATGTTATGAACTGGTTGTGTAGTTCACAGTGCTAATCAATAGCAAAATAGGTTTAGCTTGTGTCTAGTCCCCATTTGTAGTGTTAGTATTTGACGTTTACAATTTTTAGCTCTTCATTTAGGCTAAAGATTTGTGCCTGGAATAAAGAAGTTTAAGTAAGTGTTTGGTACTCAATCAGGACATGCTTGATTGTAATGGGTATTCAGCAGGTCTTGCAGTGGAGGGGTTATTCATCTTTTATCAAATGTGAAGGAGTAAAACGGTTTGGATTAAGCAAACCTTGGTATAAGCCATTGAGCCTTTTCCTACTGTGGTATGTGACTTGCAATTTACATTACAAATGCAATAAAAAGCTGAACTTCACATTCAAAAGCCTTTGTACGCTAACTTTGCTCTGTAAAGTGTTTACCTGGATTATCCACTCCGGTCTGAATCACATCATCCAGGGTGAAACCGCTTGGAGTCTGCTTGCTGCGCAGGCGCTCGTACATTGTGGGGGTCAGTACCTTGGCCATGTGGTTGTTGTGCTTGGACAGATCGGGGAACTCCGATTTAGAAGGGTACTTCATCTTCAACTGGTTGTGTGTATTTCCAAACGACATGACTGTGGCAATCTATTTATGGGAAAACACAAAGCAAGCATGCATCTGTATCTGAACGGAACTAAACACGATAAAGGATAACACTATAATCCAAAATCTAAAACCACGAAGCATGACAAAAACACATTTTTTACCACCAAATGTCTAATCTGAAAAACAAATGTTCCGCTGCTCGTAATTTTATTTACTAAAAATTAAATGCCTAGGCTTAGGTTTAGTTTTCACTACATGCTGCGAAAACTATCAAGTTATATATTAACCTACAAAACACTGATGAATTAAACATACTTCTTATAAATATTTGCTTTTTGCAAATAAGTGGCAGCCTCAGCCCTTCCCTGCCTGGGAAACTCCCATGAGTGTTGCCTACTTATATTCAGTGACTTTTCAGACAAACTTGTTTATTTCAAAAATAGCAACAAATCTAGTAACTTTTTCTGGTGTTATTGGAAACTTTTGGAGCACTGGGTTTTGCCATGAGCACCATTCCACAACACTCTCAACGCTCAGTCACACTAAGACACATTTACAGTTTATCACAAACATGAGTACACCCCTCACATTCCTGCAGATATTTAATTATATCTTTGTATGGAACTCTGAGAAAATGACACTTTGACACAATGAAAAGTAGTGTGTGTGTGTGTGCAGCTTATACAACAGTGTAAATTTATACTTCCCTCAAAATAACTTAATATACAGCCATTATTGTGTAAAACACCAGCCAAAAAGGTAAGCACACCTCTAAATGTCCAAATTGAGCACTGCTTGTAATTTTCTCTCTAAAATGTTATGTGGCTCATTAGTGTTACTATGTATAAAATGTTATGTGGCTCATTAGTGTTACTAGCTCTCAGGTGTGCATAGGGAGCAGGTGTGTTAAATTTTGTAGTACAGCTCTCAAAATCTCTCATACTGGTCACTGAATGTTCCAACATGGCACGTAATGGCAAAGAACTCTCTGTGGATCTTAAAAGCCGAATTGTTGTGCTAAATGAAGATGGCCTGAAACTAAGCTGCAGCACAGTGGCCAAGAGCATCCAGCATTTTAAAAGATCAGGGGCCACTCAGAACAGACCTTGCGTTAGTTGTCAAAAGTGCACATGCTCAGCGTCACATCCAAATGCTGTCTTTGAAAGACAGGCATAGGAGTGCTGTCAGCATTGCTGCAGAAATTGAAGAGGTCAGCATGTCAGTGCTCAGACCATGCACCGCTCACTACATCAAATTGGTCTGCATGGCTGTCTCCCCAGGAGAAAGACTCTTCAGAAGTCTGTACACTAGAAAGCCCGCAAACAGTTTGCAGTTTGGTTCAGATGGTCTCAAAGCATGTGTCACAACAATCAGGTGAGGAGTACAACAATAAGTGTCATGCCTACAGTCAAGCATGGTGGCATGCTGGTGGGAATGCCATGGTCTAGGGCTACATTAGTGCAAGTTTTGGGGAGTTCATTTAATAGAGGGACTTATGAACTCCAATATTTACTGTGAAATACTGAAGCAGAGCATGATCCCCACTCTCCAAAAACTGGGTCGGAGGGCAGTGTTCAACAACATAATGACCCCAAACACTCCTTAAGATGACCAATGCTTTACTAAAGAGGCTTAGGGTAAAGGTGATGAACTGGCCAAGCATGTCTCCAGACCTAAACCCAATAAAACATCTTTGGGGAATCCTCAAGTGCAAGGATATTAAGCATATATTAAGCAAAGTCTCAAATATCCGCCAGCTCTGTGATGTCATCATGGAGGAGTAGAAAAGCATTCCAGTGGCAACCTGTGAAGCTCTGATAAACCTAATGCCAGGAGAGTTAAAGCAGTTCTGGATATAATCATGAGTTCTATAATCGTTGCCACACAAAATATTGACACTTCAGGAAATTTCACAAATGGGTGTAATCACTTTTGGCTGTATATTGAGTTATTTTGAGGTAATAATAAATTTACACTTGTATAAGCTGCACACAGACTACTTTTCATTGTGTCATTTTGTCAGTGTTGTCCCATGAAAAAATATACTTAAATATCTGCGGGAATGTGAGGGGTATACTCACTTTTGTGATACACTGTACCTCTTCCATGGTGTGTGCATCTATTACAAAGCTAAACATCTAGCTAGGTAAAAATAATTCAGGGTGTCTATTTTTTACTAACTGTCATCATGGTCTTATGTGCAAAACTCTATAACACTTTTTGAATCATCAGAGAAAAATAGTTGTTTAAATGTGTGCTTTGCAATCCCAAAATCAAAATGTTCTCAACGTCTAAGACAATTAACACCAACCTAAAAATTTTGCTGAGGAGAAGGGGGAAACGCCTACAAAGGGGATGGTAATAGCCTGTCTATGAATTTTACATATTTTTTACAAATGAGGTCCAGTTATTAAGAGTGAATTATATATATTTTTTGTGTCTTAGAACATCGGCTCTTCTTCAATAAATATTTTAATCAGTGTATCTGACTTTCATTTTCACTAATCTGGCATTGTACAACGTGAAGTAGCTTCTGTATAGTTAAGGTACGTTTGTCATATTTGGATAACTTAGCTTGCTATATTTCAATGGGTGGTAGCTTTTTTGTAGTGAAGCTCAGTTTATTGTTGAGTAACTAATAGCTTATCTTATTACATTGTACAAGTAGCTTTCCCAACACTGCCTACATATTTAAAGCAACATTATATCTCAGTAAAAAGTCTAACGTTTCAGTTTTAAGACAAACTTACATGAACTTGTGGATTCTTAATGGATCTTTTGACAATTTGTAGGAGCGTTCTGTAACTCAACTTGAGCTTTGTCTGAACACTGATTGATCTGATGTTCTAAGTCACTTTAGTACTTTAGTTTTATTCCTATGCCAACCACTGCTCTCAACGTTCCAAAGTCAGTCCAAAGTATAATAAGGGTGTAAAAAGCTAGAAAAAGCTAGCTATTTGTAGTTTTTACATATTTTTGTTTTTACTATTTTTTTTCTCTCCAACAATGTTATTTGTTTATTCTACAGCTTTAAATACACACAAATTGACTATCAGGCAAATTAGGTGATGATGTCATTTAGTGACTTCTAGTGACTTTAGGAATGGCCAATAGCTACTTTCCTTACTGAGGAGTTGGGGACATCGACTACTGCTAGTTTCAGTGTTAAGCATGTGTGTTAAAATAGTGACAACATAGAGTGTCACTGTCACTGCCACTGTACAGTATCACTGTAGAGCCACTAAAGCTGGGCGTGATCCGAACAAAGTGGGAAAGCCCTGCATTATTATGTAAATACAAATATACAAAAATAAACATAAACAACAATAAATAGGTTCAGCTTCTTTGTTTGGAATAGCATTTATTGGTTGGTTTCTGGGGAAGTTAATAGACCCACTTTGAACATGGGGAGCACAGAGACACACTTCTTTTGCACAGAAGAGACACACTTCTTTTGCACCTGACATTTCCTTTACACAGGTTCTTGAAAACTGTCCTCGGTGTATCTGCCCAGCGCCCAAAATGTTCTCCCCTGGATGGGCATTGGGAACCCCCCTGCGACCCTACTAGAGGATAAAACGGAAGATAATGGATGGATGGATGGATGGATGAAGTGCAGCATCTACTCACAGGTGCAAACCCACTACTGTTCCACATGGGGGTTCTGACCTGCTACATTCCTATAACTAAAAGGTTCACTACCTGTGACTTTCCATCCTGTGTTTCACACACTAGATAGTGCACTAATATAAGAACTGTAGAGCCATTTGAGACAAAAGAATGTCATAAACAAAGTTTTAGTACAGAATAAATTGGTTCAAATGAATTGTTTATACACTATTATATAAACATGTTCATTATCTTATGATAAATAAGATATGAAGTGGATTAATTCATAAAAAAATATTAAGTTTAAAATAAAGAGTTCAAGCTGTAATTAAAGAAAAACAGTAGCAGACTGTTAGTTGAATATCTGTTGTAGTGTTCATGTGAACACCCAGGACAGGACGCCAATCAATAGCTGGGCACACACTCACTCATACAGACACACTCTATTTAGGGCAATTTGAAGAACTCAATTGACTTGATCCACGTTTTTGGACTGTGGGAGGAAACCCATGCGGACACAGGGAGAACATGGAAACTCCACCCAGATTTCCATGCGAACCGGGAATCCCTAGCGATGAAAGGCGAAAGTGCTAACCACTAAGCCACCGTGCCACCCTCTCTTCACCTAAATCGGCTTTAAATCTGTTAACCTGAAAAACTGAAACTGCTGATTTTTTTTTTTATTGAAACATTTGCTAAATGACTGAATGTGAATGTAAGATCATTCCACCATTTAGCAAATACTTTTATCAAAAGCAACTTACCAATGAGACAACAACACAAGTTAAGGAGGAAGCAGCTACACTGTAGTATTATCAATCCTGATCATTATCCAATCTGTTTGACATGCTTTGATCATCCTTATTTCCACCATTAAGCAGTGCTGAACAATATGGAGTGAGAATTAGTGATGATATTAAAGTACCAGGCGATATTCATCACTAGTGTTTAGTAAATGAGTCTTTGGAAAATAGAATTAAGGTGAGAAAGATCAGATCCATTGATTGTTCTATAGACCAGAGTCAGTACTTGTACTGAATGCAGGCAGCTACTGGAAGCCAATAGAGAGAGATGAGTAATAAAGAAACATGAGCTGCTGAGATTTGGATCAGCTGTAGACGTCTGAATGTGCAATTGTGTAATGATGAGGACTACGACTAGCAGTTACGTGGTCTGTAATAATAAAGGTCTGATCTTGCTGATGTTCTACGGATTGAATATGCAGGGATGAGCATGTGACCTGATCAGACAGTTTAAACTGAAACTATAGGTGCACAATTTCATTTAGCAATGCTACTGTAAACAAATGCACTACATAGGGAACATCTGATAATGTGCATATTCTAAAGTGCAATCTCCTAAGGGGACACTATTTCAAGTTTTTCTCTATTGCCAAAACACAAAACCCAGTACTCTAAACCAAATGACCAGTTACCTAAACACATTTAGTAAAACTATCCCCCATTTGCCACAACCACAAACACAATTCACCTGTAGACACTGTTCACAAAACCCATCCCCTTTTTCTAAAAACTCTAACACATTTTGCCTTGCTAAAACACATTTTGCATATATCTCTGCTCCGATATGCATTGTGAAGCTCATGTGATGCCCAGCGACGGATTGGCACCCTGTCCTGGGTCTATCTGCCCAGCGCCTGAGACGTTCTCCCCTGGATGGGCATGGGGAACCCCACTGCGACCCTAATAGAGGATAAAGCGGGAGATAATGAATGAATGAATGAATGAATGAATGAAAGCTCGTTTGATGCAAAATTCCACCCACAGTCAGCAAAACCTGAACACAATCAACATACCTGGTGTCATTCAGTAAACTCAATGACTCATAATTGAAAACACCCGTTGCAAATGATGTGACCACACCTATATAAGTCAGTTTGCAGAAGGTTCCAAAAAAAAAGGATGATCAAGGCAGAAGAAGAGGAGTTTGTGTCAGAGGAGGGAGAGGAGCGGGCCGAGGAGTGGGCCAAAGAGGGCGAGAAGCAGTCCAAATAGGAGCAGGCCAAGGAGGGAGAGGAGAAGGAGGGCGAGCAAGACTACACATTTTCATTACAGATTAAATGAGAGCAACAGTCATTGACCACGTCATTGTCCACGGCATGACAATGACCGAAGCGGGACAACGAGTCCAACCTAACCTCAGCAGATTCACTCTTATTTGGGCCTTCAGAGAACACAACAGGTACTGTATGTAATGTTTTTAGTCACTGCTGTACACTAGATGTTTACAGTATACAGTACTATAGTGGTGTGCACCTACATATAGACAAGTGCAATCATGGTTACAGTAAAAGTGTGTACTGCAAGGACCATTTCTGAACAAATGACTATGTTTGTTTCTCTAGAGTTGAAAGATTGCCATTTGCAGGTGGGATGCCTTCCAGATTCACACCAGCCCAAGAGGTCCTCATTGTGGATATGGTTCGGGAGAACAATGTGATGAGACTACGGGAGATACAGGAGAGGATCATTGGTGACAATTTGAACTTTCAGAACATTGACAATGTCAGCCTGACAACTGTAGACAGAGTCCTCAAGCGCCAGAGAGTACGCATGATTCGGCATTACTAGACATCTTTTGTCTGTGCACTACATAATTAAACTATGATAAAAAAATACCTATTTTAGACAAACAACATCTAAAGAACAGAGGATCTGTGTAATAATTGATTGCTTGAAAATTTAAAACAATTTAATAAAAGATCTTGCCGTGACCCGGATTCGAAATGGGGTTGTTGCGGCCACAACACAAAGTACTAAACACTATACGGTCACGGCACAGCACTTTGCCTTTAAAACAGTGTTTCATAGAACCAGATGAAACAGCAGCAATATTTACCCTTTAAAGTTCTAATTTTGCCAGTTGATCTTGGGTGATAAAAATTAAGCTCTCACAGAGCGGGAGTGGAACCCAGTTAGACTTAAATCAACTGGTATATTTTAAGTTACTTGTCAGTGGAGTTAAGTTAGAACAAATGCACTAAAAACTGACCATAGTGTCAGCCAGTAATCAAAACTAGAACCTTCTGATCCATAGTTAGACATATTACCCCAACACAGACAGTAATTCACCAAGATAACTGTAAGGAGGGCAGACATACAGACAAGAACACATACTCAAGAGCTGAGGTTTGAACCTGGACGTTCTCAACCAAATTCAGATGCATGAGCCATTACAAAGACATTTACATTTACATTTAGTCATTTAGAAGACGCTTTTATCCAAAGCGACTTACAAATGAGAACACCACAAGTCAGAAGCCATGGAGAAAACCAACTATACTGTAAATTCTTCAAACCTGATTGTTATTCGATGCTGCGGCCCCTCCCCCCCCCCCCCCCTTTTTTTTTTTTTTACAAAAGGTATTTGTTAAAGAGATGCGTCTTAAGTAATTTCTTAAAACTGTTTAGTGATTCTGCCTTACGGACAGAGTTGGGAAGATCGTTCCACCATTTTGCAGCGGTGAACGCCACAGAGTGAGAATTAGCTCCTCGGTGAGGTGGAATCGCCAGGCGGCAATCATCACTGGAGCGAAGTAAACGAGTCGGTGTGTATTTTGAAAAGATAGGGTGAAGGTAGGAGGGGGAAGATCCAGAAATGGTTTTGTATGCCAGAGTCAGTGACTTGTACTGAATGCGAGCAGCTACAGGAAGCCAATGGAGGGAAGTGAGTAATGGAGTGACATGAGTTCGCTTGGGCTGGTTAAACACAAGTCTGGCTGCAGAGTTTTGAAGACCTGACATGTCATATATTATTGTTCCAATTCAAATAAAATCAGCCCTTTCATGTTGCTGGAAGAGTTCTCAAACTAAGAATAAAGGCAGATTTTGTGTTCTTAGCAGCTTGCCACAACCCAAATTCCACTTTGGAATGGATTGCTGAAGTCATGATGCAGAATACAAATAATTTTGGGTTACACGATATCACAATGCCCTTTGAAATGTCTTTCATTGATCCGGACTTTGATGAAAGCATCATTGGTTTTCCAGGGAACCCTCCATGACTTTGCCTCCAGCAAAAAAAAAATTAAAGCTACACTGGAGAACGCAGGTATCGATCCTGCTACCTCTCGTATGCTAAGCGAGTGCTCTACCATTTGAGCTAATTCCCCATTTAACCTTTAAGTTTTAATTTTCTCTTAGGTCAATAGATCGTTATAAAAAATCGATCATTAAAACTTCATTCATTATCTTCTGCCTATATTAGGGTCGCGGTGGGGTTCCCTATGCCCATCCAGGGGAGAACGTTTCGGGCGCTGGGCAGATACATCCGGGACAGGGCGCCAATCTATTGCTGGGCACACACTCACTCACACAGACATGCATGCATACACACTCTATATGGGGCAATTTGGAGAACTCAATTGACTTGATCCATGTTTCTGGACTGTGGGAGGAAACCGGAGAACACAGAGGAAACCACTAAGCCATGCATGCATACACACTCTATATGGGGCAATTTGGAGAACCTCATCATTAAAACTTTCCAATGCAAATCCAGCCTGGAATCTAAACAGAAAATGCTCATTCTGAAACGCAAGAAGTACCCATCAGGCCGATTAACTCAGTTGGTTAGAGCATGGTGCCAATACCGCCGAGGTCATAGGTTCGATCCCTTTATCGCCCATTTTTATAACAATATTTTGGTGTTAAAGGCGAACAGCCTTTCTTAGGGAAATGCAAGACACCAACAACAGAACAAACACAATAACTTAAAACATTTTGAAATTGTAATCAATTCCTAATTAACAGCTGTGATTAAAACCTTCTCCACAGAAAAACAGACACATGACCGAGAAACTTGAAAGAAAGTTAATCTGTGAAACAAGAAGTGTATAATACAACAACACTTCAGTCATCGGATCTGAAATATCCAGGTTCTCATTAATTTATCTAATTTTAATTGGTGCATTATTAGACACAACTCTTCTGGCTTAGTGGTTAGCACAGGTGCCTCTCAGAACTAGGTTCTTTTGGTTCGAATCCCAATCTGGGTAGAGTTTCCATGTTCCCCCTGTGTCCGTGTGGTTTCCACTGGGTTTCCCCGGTTTCCTCTCACAGTCCAAAAACATGGATCCAGGTGTGTGTGAGTAAGTACCTGCTCTTTCCTGTTTGTGTCTGCCCAGCGCTCAAAACCTTCTCCTCTGGATGTGCATGAGGAACCCCCCCGGGACTCTAGTAGAGGATGAAGTGGAAGATAATGGATGCATCTTCTTTATATCTGCAAATAAGTTCCCTTATGTAGATATAAGATATGTTGTCTCTATCTTTGTTTAAGCTTCACGCACAGACGTGAAGATGTAACTAAGGTCGCAATGTGGAGACATGGCATAGGGGGTCACTCTCTGGTGACGTAGCATAGAAGGCTGCCCTTTGGTGATGTGATGTGACCATTTCCCAATTTCTTTCATTAATTATAATCTTCTTCAACTAAACTACATTTCAAAACCAACTACTCTTGACACTACATAATTCAGTTGAGTTGGTGGAGTAGCTCTTCTATGCAGCTCTGATCTCTCTGTTAAGTGTGTTCCTGGTCTTGTTGTAGAGCGCACGGTCCCCACTCCTAAATGCGTTCTCCTTGGACTGCCGCAGGTGCTTAAGCTTGGTGTTGAACCAGGGCTTGTCATTATTGTATCTAATGTGGGTCCTGGTCGGAACACAGAAGTCCTCACAGAAGGTGATGTAGGATGTCACTGTGTCAGTATATTCGTCCAGGCCGCTTGTAGAGTCTGTTAGATGTTCAATAAACGGCCTCGGAGATGCAGGTTGTTCAAAACAGATTTTAATGCAAGTTACTGAATAGTCAACCAAGTGTACAGAAAAATCATCAATGGCAGGCAACCACGATTGATGAGAGAGCTCTGCCCGAAGTCCTCTCGTTCGTCCATTTAAGTCCTTCAGGAGGGCGTGACTTGCTTTTTCTGTGTGTGCGCCCCCTCCAGACAACAGTCTTTTTTTCTCATGTGTACATTGACCAAAACATCTCTATCTTCTAACCCATCTGGTCCTGCTTTCTGCCCCCCTCAGGGGTATGAATTTATGACAGGGTCTTGTTGACAGTCCCATTATTCAAATCTCTCCGCTGACCCTGCAACAGGACATTCAGACTCTTTCCCATGCTCATTCATCAAATAGTCATTTTCTCTGTTCCCTGAACTATTCAACTCATCATGAGTTTTACTTTACATTATTACTTTTACCAAATTACTTAAAAGTATCATAAAAACCTAACAATTCCCCCTTTCGCACCTTTTCTAAAGGTGCGACATACTTTAATACTTTTCATTAAAATTTTAGGAACAATTTACCTATGCTATAATGTGGTGCACCTAATGATCATGTGCGAATGGTGTTGAGGTGTCTTCTTTCCTCTGAAAAGACTATGTCTCTTAGAGGTTCTTCTGTTCCTCCACGTAGGTCCAGTGCATATCAGTACATTTCTGAACAATTAATCTAATATTTTCCTTTGTGGTGTACACTTTTATGAAAATGTGCGGTGTGTGTCACAGAGCATAGTTGTTGTTTTTCTTGGTCTTGGAAACTGTCCATGTCTCCTACCAGACCATTCCTCGTCTATGGTCTTCGCTCTGGTCCCGAAACTTATGACTATGTAACCGTGTTTTGCTAGAAAATAAAAATAAAAACATTAAAAAATTTTGTACAGGTTTAAATCTCTCCTGATATAGTCCAATTGATACATTTTTCCAACCTTAAACCATTAATTTAAACAATTTATTATTTTATAATTAAAGTTGGGCTGATACTAAAAAATCTTGACCGTGATAATTGCTGTGATAATGTTAGTCCCAACATCAACATAAGATCAACATAAAACTCCAATTCATTTTAAACTGAGTGTTTTTTTTTTTTTTACTCAGCTCCTTCTAATTTTGATGTTTTTGATGTTAACTTTAATCCTCCCATCTCCCCTGTTCTGTTCAGTCAAGTTTGGTTTTATTACCAGCAGATGACCTCTTTCACCTAAGCAGAACTGTAGTATATCAAAACATACTTTTAACATACTTTTAACCTCCCCCCTTTTTTAAAACAAAACTACTTTTGTTTCAAAAACATGGTTCATAATAATTTATGCTCTGGATGTAAGTTGTCCAAGGCGGTGTAGGGGTCTGGGAGAGGTCTTGTGATCCATCAGCTAAAGTGAAGTTATGTAATAAACTATGCATCACCCCTCACTGCCTATAGATCATTTTCAGAGGAGAGGACAGAGTCACACAACACATAAGCATTAATAATTATCACCCCTATGGAATAGCCAATCTATAATACTATTGGGAAAAAATTAAACATACAGATTAATGTTATTCTGAATTAAACTGCTCCGTCAGCTCCATCGACTTAAATCTGTGAATCAACTTTATTTGTTAGTCAAATTAAACAGAACATCAAACAAACTAAAAAAATATATTTTTTAGACTTCCGGTTTGGCGCCACATGGAGCAGACGTGAGTTCAGGTTTCTCCTGAGCAAGTCCAATATTTCATTACTTTAAGGCACTCTGACCTTTTCTGAATCTAGTTATCCTCCACGAACGCTTTGTTGGTAACTTTGGTGCTATTTTCATTATGCCGCCGAAAGTGAATAAAACTCCGGGACCATCACAGAGCCTCCTGAGGCCTATAGCTCAGGCGGTTTCTTCACCTGATAGCGGCGCCGCGGCCCGGAGTTCTTCACCCGCGCCAAATCTAGACGTTGCCTCGCTGAAGACCGAGCTGGTCCAGGCAGTAAAAGAGGAGCTACGTACTGCACTCGAAGATTTCAGATCAAACATTCGATCAGAGCTGCAGGTCTTGAGGTCGGACATAGTTCGTGACATCACCGCACTGAGGTCCGAGTTTACCGACGTTAAGAAAAGTTTGGCGGAGGTGGAACAGTCTCTCTCTTCATATTCGAACGAGCTTG
>JAFMOC010000684.1:0-129112 GCA_019802505.1 Corydoras sp. C115 | reverse complement strand
AAAAAAAAAGTTTTATCAAAACCCCAATTTTTTCCAAAAATGCAAAAAAAAAATTAACAAAATAAAATTGAATTTCAAAGATACAAAGAATATGGCCCTAAAACTTTAAACAAAATAGATACACCCTGGTATCTGCCTGTCTGAGGTATATGTATATATTATATCATCTCTACCTACTATGTGCTACACCATCATGTGACCATGCATTTATAATGTACATTGTTTTTTTTTATTTTGTTATTCATGTACAATTTTTTACCATTTAATAATTATATATAAATTTCAACTTTATTTATGTAACATGTTATTTTTTTATCCTACGCAATGTCATTTGGTCTCTTTATACACATACACACTTTGTTCTACAGTTAATGAAAGTTCATTCTAAATTTCAGGAAGAATCTGTTTGTCTGGCAAGATTTTTTAAAGCAGTGACAAATAGAAGTTGGTTTCCTGTTGTGACTGGTTACACAGAGTGAAAGTTTAAAAAAAACATTATTTTTTTACTTATTATTACAAAACAAGAATGTCAGTTCTGGCTTTTACTTTTTTATTATTAATTAATAATCATTTTAGTATTCAAACTGACATTAAACTGTCTCATGACACTTTACCCATCAACTACCCAAGTATAAAAACAGTCTGACCAAAATCCACTAAAAAAATAGTTTTAACTGGGCTAGTAACAAAAGTATATTACATTTTGCAGACTCCAAAGTGACTTACAAATACACCAACTTGGTTGGAATCAGGGCACCATGTTGGTACAGCACCCTAGAACAATGAGGGTCAAGGATCTTGCTCAAGGCCCCACATTGGTAACTTCAGTGGACCTGGGCTTTGAACCCACAACCTTCTGATTGATAGCCCAACACCCTAAACACGGAGCTACCCCACTCCAAAATACCTGACACAAAGCCTTCCATCAGTGTTCTAATATTATTCCTAAAGCTCAAATATTTAAAATCTATAAAGATTTAAAGATTTACATTGGGTTCCTCATCCAGAAACTTACCCGACTCATCTCACTTAGCAAGCATGGCATCTCCACCATCTGGGATTTGTAGCTCAACCTTAAACTTTTCCAAAAGCAGGCAAGTAAGACGATTGCTCAGTCAAGTTCAGCTGAACAGAGCGCTCCGTTCTGTTCCAATGCTGGAGCCTTCTGAGTGCCAATGGGTCAAGCACTTGGGAAGAATCAAGAGACCACCACAACTAAGTGTGGATTTATTATAGGTAACAGCTTGGTATATATAGGTATAGAATAGAAAGACAAGGAGTTTCGGTTAATTTGTTGTCAGAAAATAAGGGAAGTGAAACCTGAGGAGTCAGAAAATAAGGGAAGTGAAACCAGACATCCCATATAATTTCTAAGAACCAGTACCCAAATCTTTGTCCTAGACCGGTTGATGAGCAAAACATCTTTTGGCCAGAAGCCAAGGGCAACTAGCGGACACAAAGAAGGAGCATAATGTCAAGTTGAATAATATGATAAATATATAAAAAGGAAAAATGCTACAAAAGATAAAACTTATATTAAACTACTTTCAAACTGTGACATATTTATTTCAATCTGTTATATAAGCAAGTTATATTTAAGTAGCAGACTACATATTTATTAAAATCTTACAATAAATTAGTTAAAAAAAAGGAAAAATAGATTTCAACTTTGAATTAGGTGTTAACTGAAGTTCAACAAGGTTGCCCATCCATTCACTGAACGAGACTCTACCTCTTTAACTTTAACAATGCCCTTAAATCAGTCTTCAATCACCACTCTGGCAGTATTCAATGCTTAAACATAAAAATCAAGTATTAAAAACTATAACCCAACCCTCTTTTCTGTATTACATATTGAATGCCAGGTCCACTAAACTTACCAGTGTTGGTCCTTGAACAGGGCCCTTAACACTTATTGCTCAAGGTATTCTGCATATAATCCCGTGTTCTATCCAATTCTTGGGATACGTGTCGCTTTTGACACGGTCTGTTAAATGACCAAATGAATCCAGGTTTAGTAAAGCTCATAAGAAGAGAGTGGTTTATTGTTTCCTAATCAGCAGTTTGTTGTATATAGTGGTTATGTTTTGGTAATGTTCCCTGACCGCTTCAGAGAAATCCTGCCCGTTACTTGGATTGTAACCGGTCGATGCAACAAGTAGATAGCACTGAGCATCGCAACGTGTCTTGTGCAGGTTTAAGATAGAGCCTTAAATATCACCCATTGCTGGTTTATTAAGATACAGCCTGCACTTGTATCTTATGTTCATATGTGTGGAGAAAAGGCTTTTTAGGTCACACAGCTGATGGCGGACTGCTTATGAACGTTTCATGTACCACAAACAGAAAGTCTAAACATGTTTTTAAATGTTTTAAAGATCCATTTAAATTTTGCTGACTATTGGTTGAAAAATGTCTGCAACTGAAGTTAGACTATTTTGTAGATTCACAGTTCAACAGCATTCACATTTACTTCATGCCTATATATTCATGCTGACTAGTTTAGAGCCGTGACTCATTTAAAAGAAGAAGTTGAAGGCGATGTTTCCTATTAAGATACAGATTAAGACACGACACAGCCACTGAGAAATCAGAAATAGTAATATGGTTTTCTGAAATAGGGTTCTGTGATTGTGAACTCAAAATGAAACTCCTTCTCATCTTCGTCCTCTGTCTGAACGTAGGTAAGTACATATCTTATATGATAAATGATAAAAAATAGCCTTCACATTCCATAGCAGTGTTAAATGAACTTGAGTTTTCTATTATGTGAATTTCTGATGGCAGATGCTAAAGGCATCAGCCATGTAACAGCATATACAGAAGGAGATATCGTCTTCGTGTGCAAGTATGATGCAACAAATGATCCAAATAAACATTATCTCTGCAAAAGCAACACTAACAAGTGTTTTCACAAGATAAAGCAGAACAACTAAATAAATTGCCAGGAAGGGTATCAGTGTTCGATATCAATTCGACAGTAATGTGGGTAAGGATCCAGCAGCTGACTACATCTGATACTGGGATGTATCTATGTGGAGTAGATGAAGAGATTATTCAAACAGTGATGCTCACAGTACAGGACGGTAAGTTTCTTCCAGCCTGCACATTTCTGCCATCTAACTACCCCATGCATGACATGGCTTTCAAATGTTTGTCCAGTTTCATTTGTACCATACTTTCCTGCTTTTATTATCCAGTCCTCTAACAATCCTTGATTTAGATGCTGCACTAGAGTAAAGCACTCTTAAATCCTTACTGTGTTCAGGCACCTTTCTTTAATTTTAATTATACAATTATTGATTGATGTATCAATCAATACTTTACTGATTTGCTTCGCCAACAACTGAATAAATTCTATACTGTTGTTAATTGGTAGGTGTGTTAAAATATATATAGATAAATAGATCTAGGGCGGCATGGTGGCTTAGTGGTTAGCATGTTTGCCTCTCAGCGCTAGGGATTCCCGGTTCGAAGCCCCATCTGGGTGGAGTTTCCATGTTCTCCCCGTGTCCGCGTGGGTTTCCTCCAGGTTCTCCGGTTTCCTCCCACAGTCCAAAAACATGGATCAAGTCAATTGAGTTCTCCAAATTGCCCCATATAGAGTGTCTGTGTGTGAGTGAGTGTGTGCCCAGGGATAGATTGGTGCCCTGTCCTGGGTGTATCTGCCCGAAACGTTCTCCCCTGGATGGGAATGGGGAACCCCCCCGCGACCCTAATATAGGATAAAGCAGAAGATAATGGATGGAAAAAAAATCTATATATGATTCATTTCAAATGATGTAATGCCCCACTTTATTTACTCTTTCTTTTTTTTTAAATCTACTTATTCAAACTAAGTTAGGTAACGACCTTTGGCTCGCATGTAGGTAACATTGCCATATGTTGGCCAAACATTTATTGATTGTTCATTCATTATCTTCTGCATGATCCTCTATTAGGCTCTGGAGGCTCGAACCCCTGCACATTAAGTTCCTTATTCAGTCCGTATATGAAGTTCTCCCTAGTCCAACCAACCTGAAGTGATGGGGCTTAGCAGACACTGCGGCATGTTAGCTGTGCCAGAAAAGAGCCACCCTCAAGCATATCCTCAGTTGCTGCCCAAAGGCCTTGGGGAGGGGCGGTATCGCTGGAGTCACGACCAGGTCCTCAGGGCTCTGGCAGACATGCTCAGCTCAGCAATCTCTAACCGCAGGTACCAACACACTCCCAAACACACCATTACTTTTGTCAGAGCGTAAGAGAAGGCACAACATCAGCCAGGTTCCTCTCGAGGGCTTCTCACCACTGCCCGGGACTGGAAGCTCCAAGTTGACCTGGGAAGACAGCTCAAGTTCCCAGAGTACATCGTAACCTCTGCACTTCGACCAGACATAGTATTAATATCAGAATCTACAAAGCAAGTGGTGCTGGTCGAACTTACTGAATGGAGGAGGCAAATGAACGCAAGAGAGCTAAGTATGCTGAGCTGGTGACTGAGTGCCGGAGTAAAGGCTGGAAAGCCCGATGTGAACCAGTTGCGGTAGGGTGCCAGGGTTTTGCTGGCCAGTCACTACCCGCACCGTATAAAGTCCTTGCAGTAAAAGGTCAGCTGTGCAGGCGAGCCATCAGGAACATCAAAGAGGCAACCCGAAACACCCCATGACCTCGGGTTCATCACTGATGATGTGTCCAAGTGGCACCAAGAGGTGAATGTAAAAACTGTCATGTCTGGCTTTGCCAGTGGCCACCGGGAAAGGCCGGTTGACAACCAAGAACAGAGTGGTGACGACTGGAGAGACAGTTGACAGCATGGAAAGACGGCATCCAGGGCAGCAAGGGCTAGCACCCCGAGCTGCTGTTCCTGTGAAGGAGCACCCAAAACAAGCTACAAAGAACCCTTCTGAACCATACCCCCAGGGATTCCCGAGTGGAGGGGAGAATGAGAATCCCAATCGGACTGACCTACCGGCAACAACCTTTGCTAATGGACAATCGACAACGAGCACAGTCTGCATCTGCGGCAAGGTGTGCAAAAACCTGACTGGTCTTAAAATCCATCAGACAAAAATGGCCTGTCTGAAGGGAGGTCAGGTGAAGCAACGCACAGGTGTAATGACCAGCACGTTAGACAAGGTGCTCGTCACAGACCCTGGTAAGACGGAGGAGGAGCCAGGCCCGGAGTATCCCCACAGTGCCCAGAACCTCCCAGCTGCACCAGTCCCCCCCGCAGAGTGGAAATCCAAATTTACGTCAGGTCAAGTGGCCTGCCGCCAACAACAAGGAGTGGGTTCAGCTGGACACGGATATAGACAAGATACAACAGCGAAACTACAGCGAAGGGCAATGTGGATAACAAACTTCAGGCTATGTGCACCCTCATAACAAGCATTGGAGCCGAACGGTTTTGGGTGACAGAGAGACTTGGGAATAGGCAGCCAGTGAGACCCAACCGGCGAGAACTCAAGATCAGTCAGCTGAGGCAGGAGCTGAAGACATTGAAACGCCAGTACATGGCAGCAAAGGAGGAGGAGAGAGATGCCATGTCTGAGCTCAGACAGATTCTGAGAAGAAAGCTTGTCACACTCAGGAGAGCTGAATGGCAAAGAAACAATGGAAAGGAGAGGGCCAAGGAGCGTAAGGCATTTATAACCAATCCGTTCACCTTCACTAACCGACTTCTGGGGCAGAAGAAAAGCGGCAACCTGTAGTGTCCTGTGGAAGAGATCAATCAGCATCTCAACATCACGTTTAGCGATCCCTCAAGAGAACAAGATCTTGGCCCATGTGAGGCTCTGGTAAAGCCGCCAGAGCCCATGGTACAGTTTAACACCACAGAGCCCACCCTAAAAGAGGTCAAGATCAAGCTCCACCGCAAGATCAAGCTCCACCCCAGGCCCCAGTGGAGTCCCATACAGAGTCTACAAGCCCAATCGTAGCCTCTGCACTTCGACCAGACATGGTATTAATATCAGAGTCTACAAAGCAAGTGGTGCTGGTCGAACTTACTGTCCCCTGGGAAGACCGAATGGAGGAGGCAAATGAACGCAAGAGAGCTAAGTATGCTGAGCTGGTGACTGAGTGCCGGAGAAAAGGCTGGAAAGTCTGATGTGAACCAGTTGAGGTAGGGTGCCGTGGTTTTGCTGGCCAGTCACTACCCCGCACCCTAAAAGTCCTTGGAGTAAAAGGTCAGCTGTGCAGGCGAGCCATCAGGAACATCAAAGATGGCTATGGATCCGGAGGGGGGATCTGTGGAGTAGTGGGCCACTTGGACACAAGTCGGTGGCTGATCACCCAAGGCTGGGTCGCCCGAGCGAGGGTGTTTGATGATCAAAGACCCGAAACACCCCATGACCTCGGGTTCATCACTGATGATGTGTCCAAGTAGCACCAAGAGGTGTATGTAAGAACAGGGTCACTGGGGGTTTTCCCATGCCCATCCAGGGGAGAAAGTTTTGGGCGCTGGTCAGATATACCCAGGACAGGGCACCAATCTATCTCTGGGCACACAGTCACTCACACATACACACACAATATGTGAGGCAAATTAGAGCAATTCAGTTAATGTTTTTGGACTGTGGGAGGAAACTGGAGAACCCGGAAGAAACCCACACAGACACAGGGAGAACATAGAAACTACACCCATTACATTTACATTACATACACTTTTATCCAAAGCGACTTACAAGGTGAACACAGGGTTAATCACAACTAGGGTGACCAGATGTCCCGCTTTGTGCAGAACAGTCACGCAATTTCGTTACTTTTCACGCTTCCCGCAAATTGAGACGTTATCCCGCATTGTTATTTAAAGTCAGGCTCCAGTTTTTAAATGCATGTTTTATATCTGCCATTGGACAGCTGTGTTGTCTGTTATCGGGGGAGAGGCGGGCTGTTTGAATCTCAACCAATCGGGAACGCGGATGCATGTTAAGGTCGCGCCCACCAACTCAAACAATGCAAATCATGTCAGAACAGCACCAGCATGAGAAACTACAGGAAAGTACATTAAATAACTGTTTGTTCTGTTTAATTGTACACAGTTGAGTGTTTTAATTTGTGAAATAGTATGACATGCTAAACATACAGTAGTAAGCTCCATGCTTATATATATATATCATTTTAGTCAAGTTATGCATAGGATGGTTATCATCATTTGCTGTATGTAGCTAATGAACTGCTCTTAGATAACGTCTGCTGTATAAACATACATGATTAATTGATTGTGATTAACAGATGAGACCTATGAGAAAACCATCAATAAGACTCTCAGTGTAGGTGAAACTGCTACAATCAACTGCAAATATCCAGACTTCCAGATGAATAACTCCAAGTTTTTCTGCATGCGGGTGAAAGCTGATATGTGTCTTGATAAAATATCCGTCAACAAAAGTGTTAGATCTGTAAATGGAAAAAAATTCTCTCTGCTTGATGACGGGAAGATCCTGAGTGTGACCGTTAAAGACGCAACAGAGAAGGACTCTGGTGAATACTGGTGTTGGAGTGGAAACCCAGAGATCTGATGATCGGTACCAGGTTTACTTCACACAGATCAATCTGATGGTCATCGGTGAGTCTGTATCTGCAACCCTGGACTGATAAAAGCTTTAAAAAGATGCAGTGGATAGTTAGTTTGGTTGAGTGAGTCACACAAGAATTTCCCTTATTTCTTACCCAGCCTTGTCTGTGTAAAGTTTAGGTGGGTTTTCTTTAGAGTCTCCAGTTCCTCCAAGTTTAAGTTTATATAGTGCTTTTTACAATAATACATTGTTACAAAGCAGCTTTACAGTGTTAAAAGCCTGAAACCAAAGCAACAGTGGCAAGAAAAAAAAATCCATCTTATGTTGTTTTTTTTGGAAGAAACTTTGGCAGGACTCATTCTTCTTGAAGGGCCGGGCAGCATCAACAGTGTAGGACACCTATGTACAGACTGTGTAGTGATCAGATGTCCATTTTCAACAATTGGAAAAACTATAACAATTAGAAAAATTATATAAGTCCATTGAGACCATCCTCCCCAGTCAAAAGAGAGTTAAATCAAGAATATTATACTAAATTGCCCCTAGGATATGAACAAACGAAAAGTATTTTGTCTTAGTGCTTGCCATGTGCTGGTCCAGTCCAGTCTGATGGACCTACTTAATGAGATTTTAGCTCCCTTGCGTGTGTAATTATTAGCTTTTAAAATTAACAAATTTGGCGGCACGGTGGCTTAGTGGTCAGCACGTTCGCCTCTCAGCGCTAGGGATTCCCGGTTCGAATCCCAATCTGGGTGGAGTTTCCATGTTCTCATGGTGTCTGCGTGGATTTCCTCCGGGTTCTCTGGTTTCCTCCCACAGTCCAAAAACATGGATCAAGTCAATTGAATTCTCAAAATTGCCACAAATAGAGTGTGTCTGTGTGAGTGAGTGTGTTCCCAGCGATGGATTGGCGCCCTGTCCTGGGTCTATCTGCCCAGCGCCGAGATGTTCTCCCCTGGATGGGCATGGGGAACCCCACCGCGACCCTAATAGAGGATAAAGCGGGAGAATTAATGAATGAATTAATTAATTAACAAATTTATAAAACACTATTTTCTTTGGAATTTGTAACTTGACCCATTCCTTTTTTTTATGTTCTTAGAAGGAAGCACAGATCCAGGTTTGAACCCTCAAGAATTTCCAGTTTCCACTTTGCCTTTTGTGTTTGTGGGTCTGGTGGTGCTCCTGGTTTCACTCATTCTAATTATTGTAATTCTCAAAAAGCGACACAAGAAGCAAGGTACGGCAATCACATCATTTTTAAAATGTATTTAATTTTGTAACACTGGTTTAATCACCATTTTCCTTCTCGGTTATTATTAACTACAGAAGATTTTCTGTAGGCAAAAACTTAAAACAACTCGGAACCAGGACAATGAGGTAGAACACATGCAGTGTGAGGAACAATGATGCCGTAATACTGGTAGCATACTGTTGTGAGCCACTTCTGGCTGAGATGTGCTTCTGCTGGCCCAGTGCCTGAGAGTCACAGGTGGTTCCATTTGGCTGAAGTGGTACTGCTACTTAGCCCACAATAACAAAAGCTCATATAGTTCACATGTTCCAAATCACATTGGATAAGGATTTGAAGGCTCGCTCATGTAATGTAATTCAACTTTGGCAAATCCACGACTCAAATCTGGCACGTATAAATGTTGGATGTGAACAAGAAATGTTACATGATTAAATATTCAAGAGTTTAGATGTTGTATTGACAGTGTATGGGCAGATGCTTGTGGTTGAGGAACCAGCCAGAACCAAGTGCCATTGTTAAGGTGACCATGGGCAAGGCACCTAATCCCAATTGCTTCCCAGGCACAGTATACAAGGCTGCCTACTGCTTCGGGCATGTGTGCTCAGCTAACTCAGTGTGTGTATATTTGCGTTTCACTGCACTGATGGGTTAAATGTGGATGACCCATTCCTCTGAGTGTAAGCACTGTAGGCAAAATAGATCCTCATTCATTCATTATCTTCCGCTTTGTCCTATATTAGGGTCGCAGGGGGGTCCCCCATGCCCATCCAGGGAAGAACGTTTCGGGCGCTGGGCAGATACACCCAGGACAGGGTGCCAATCTATCGCTGGGCAGCAAAATAGATCAATTTATTATTATTATTATTATTATTATTAAGCAAATAGCCAGGACTCCAGCACTGTAGTTAAGCTGGTTACTCTAACATAGAGATTTGTGTTGTTGTCACGTCTTCACTTTATGTTGTTTAGCAGGAGATGCTGTGCCAAATTCAGGAAATGGACAAAGGGTGAGTGAAACGTTTCAGGTTTAAAAGCGTCTTGTACAGGAAGTGAAAATATATCATGCAGCTTGTTTTTCCTTCACTACCAGGGTCCATTCGCTGTGGAGTTCAACAAGGACGTGAACCCTCTTTTTGCCTCGTCTAAGTCAACCATTCAACCTCCCCCAATCCTCTCTGACCAACCACAAGATGTTTACACTAATGCCGTATTCATCAGAAATCCCTGTCTTTCTGTACATGTTTCTGAACTCCAATCAAAGCCTACTGCATTTTAAACGTTGACATTTATGAATCCAGTAAAGAGTTTGTTGGCGATACAGCATGCACAGCAGTTTCTCTGCACACCAATGAACAAAAGATTACAATTTAATCAGGTTACAGTCACACCGAAGCATGATTCATGTGCTTATGCTTCATTCAGTCCTGTGAAATGAGTCGTTAGGTCAGGTGCTGAGCAGATAAACCCAGGACAAGGCAACAACCTATCACAGGGCACACTCACTCACTCACATAAACACACACAATAAAGGGGCAATTTACCTACAATCCACGTCTTTGGACAGTTGAAAGAAAACAGAGAACCCAACACAGACTTGGGGAGAACATGAACATTTTTTTTGCCTTTTTGAGCATGGATTCACCCAGATTGGGATTTGAACCAGGAATCCCGAGTGCTGAGAGGCAAACGTGCTAACCACTAAACCACTGTGCCGCCTGCACTTTAGACACCTATCACATGCAAATATGTGTTTGACATTTAGGGTTGGTCTTTAGTCACCTTGTTGGTGAAGAGCCAATAAATCATATTGATCGTTTATTGATGTCTGTTATTTTCACTTAATATCACTATATAAATGTCAGATGATATAAACAAGCATTATCTTTGCCAGATGGCATTTAGAGAAGGCTGCGACACATTGCTTCGTAAAAGGCCCCCATCAGAGAACCAGAAGTGAAAACACTACCACCTCCTAGTGTACTGATTATACTGAACACCTCACTCTCTACAGTCGTCACTGTACAGCTTATATTTTCCTGTGAGATTGGTGCAGGTGGTAGGTACTATAATTGGCACATAATTTTATCTTCAAGTCCCAAAATGGCGACCTCTGTTGTTTGTTTAAAAAAAATGTATTCATTAATTATCTTCAACTTAATTCTTAATAGGGTTGTGGGGGGAGGGGATTGGGACTTTCACACAAATTGGGATTCGTGACTGGATCCCCAGCTGAAAGGTGTGCTAAGCCACCGTGATGCCAGGTTTAAAGTTATTTAAATTTTGTTCATGGTATTATTCTGACCTTATATACTTTTGATTTATATATGCAGTTGTGTATCTGCACTGTGATTATCATTATTGGATTACTTACAAATGTAATGACATTAAGAAGTTGTATCAGTGATGATGTGTATTAATAGATGTTTTGTGATCTCTGTTGCTAAACTGTTGTAACTAAAAAGTTGTGAATGAATAAAATTGACTCAAAAAAGGAAGTCCACACAGTGTCTATAAAACAAGAAATAACAAGACAACATTAAGGTTATGAACTTTTATTAGTTAAGATGTCAGGATTTTCAAAAAAGCAGACCCAAAATCAGATACTAATAACAAAAAAGAGGTTTATTATAGTCCAAACAGGGATAAAGAAACAAGTGCAGGAATACTAAAAATTTAAACAAGGCAAAAAATCCCAAAGGTATCTCACAAGTTACAGAGAAAGGCTATGAGGAACAAACAGCCAGAGATAACCAAGAATGAGCACATAAGAGGTGGATATAAATAGGGCAGACAAATGAGGAACAGGTGAAAACCAAAATTGGCGGGAAGTAGACAAAGACAGAAAGTGAAGGCGGAGCAAAAGCACATGGCGGAACAAAACAAAAACACACATGGGTAAATGCCTAGTCCAACCAGCAGGAGGCTACAGGTAAATAGAGTCCAAAAGCATGGTCCACAACAGAGACTTGACAGTACCCCCCTCTCAATGTGCGCCTCCAGGTGCAAAACACGGGTTGGGGTGCCGACGGCAGAAATCCCAGATCCCAGAGTTTTTATCTAGGATCCAAGAAGTAGTTTGCCAAGACCGCTCCTCCGGCCCATAGTCCTTCCCAATCAACCAGGAACTGGAGACCCCGGCCCTGTCATCGGACATCCAACAGCTTCCTGACGTTGAAAGCCGGGGCACCATCAATAACACGAGGAGGCATCCCAGCACGAAGATGAAGGGGGCTGTAGCGGACAGGTTTTATCTGAGAAACGTGGTCAGGTGTTTCCATCGGAGGGTTAACGGTAGCTTCAGCCAGACCACCAAAGAACTGTAAACATGCTCAATCAGGTAAAGACTGATGAAATGGGGAGCCAGCTTGTGTGAGTCAACCTTTAAGGGCAGGTTTTTAGTGAAAAGCCAGACCCTTTGTCCCCTTCGATAGTGCCCTGCCTCTCCGCTGATTTACCATCCTTTGACCTGAGAACCAGAGCAAAGATGGACCTGCAGTGTTGGATGAATGCCTGGACTGAGGGAACGGCTACGTCAGCTTCCTGGGAAGAGAACAAGGGTGGTTATTACCCCAAACAGCAATGGAACAGAGAAAACCCAGTAACGGGGTGAGAGTTGTGGGAATACTCAGCCCATGCCAGATGTTGACTCCATGAGGATGGATGTAGGGAGGAGAGACACCTCAAGACCCACCCATTCTGTATGACCATTGGATTGGGGATGGAACCCAGATGAGAGACTAACAGTGGCTCCAATGCAGAATTCCTTACAGAAGGCCGAGATGAACTGAGGACCCCGGTCAGACACAATGTCACAGGGCGGCCAATAAATATTAAAAACTTGGTCAATCATCAGGGTAGTGGTTTGACGTTCTTGTCAAAGCGGTCGGGGGCAGCCACAGATCAATACAGATCATCTTGTAGAAATTGGCAAACCCCAGGAATCTTTGTAAGTCCTTTCGTGACCGTAGGGTGGACCAGTCAACTATTGCCTTGATCTTCGTAGGGTCCATCTTCAATCCCACTTAGTGATGATAAACCCCAGAAAAGTGGTAGAGTCCTGTTGAAAAACAGATTTCTCATCTTTGACAAAGAACTGATTCTCCAGCAGTTTTAGTAGCATGGACCTTACAGTTTACGAACAAAAAAAGAAACGTGCCCCAACAGGTGAGGAGGAGTAACGGATGATTCCAGCAGCCAAGGAGTCCTCAATGTAGTTCACCATAGCCAGTATCTCAGGAGTGGATAGGGAGTAAATTCTACCTCGAGGTGGATTGGTTACAGGAAGCAGATCAATTTAGCAGTTATAGGGACAATGAGGTGGCAAGGAGGTAGCTCTAGACTTGCTAAACACTGACTTCAGTTTGAGGTACTCCTCAGGAACCTTGGAGAGAGCTGGAAAATCCTCAAGAATGTCAGAAACAGACAGATGAGTGACTTGGGTAAATTGGCCTCCATTGAGGGAGTAAACGGCTAATGGCACTTGAAGTTTGGTAACAGGAACTCCCCACTGAACTGCCAAAGCGGAGCCAATAAAACTCTTCTCAGCCCCAGAATCAATAAGAGATATGTGCTATAAGGGATATATGCTGGTGGCCAGTAGCAGGCAAGATGGTCTGACGTGAACAGGGGATAGTGGAAGGGCGCCCGCCAGAACTCCCTTCAACTACGACGATCGCTCTCGCAATAGAGACATGCCTTGGCTTTGAGTATTCTTTCTCTTTCGGCAGGAGAAAGACGAACACGATCTACCTGCATAAGTTCTGATACTTCCGGTAGCATTAGACTTGTGTCAGGTAAGGAGGAATGAGTGGAGCCAATGGGCACCCTCATATTATGCCGCTGCTTCAGTCTGATGTCGACATGAATAGCCAAGTCCACCAGACAATCAAAATCTGAGGGTAAGTCATGGGAAATTAGTTAATCTTTGATCTTCTCAGACAGTCCATTAAAAAAGATATCACACATAGCCTTGGAGTTCCACCCAGCAGAGACTGCCAGAGTCCAGAACTGAATGGCAAAGTCAGAAGCAGACTGGCTGCCCTGTTGGACCTGTAGTACCTCTCTGGCAGACTCCCGGCCTTGCTTGGAGCGATCAATAACCTTCTTCATTTCAGCTGAAAACAGAATGAAATCCATTCAAACAGCCTCCACATTGAACCAGATGGCTGTGCCCCAGTTGCGGGCCTTCACCAACAAGAGTGTGATGACACCTTCACCTTTGCCTTATTTGATGGAAAGGTGGAGGGTTGGAGAGCGAAGACCAGACCATATTGTGTCAAAAAGGACTGGCAGGACCCAGGATCCCCAGCGTAGGTATCAGGAGGTGGCAAATTAGGTTCTCTGGCAGGATTTTTAAAAAGAAGATACTAATAACAAAAAAAGGTTTATTATAGTCCAAACAGGCGATAAAGAAACAAGTGCAGGAATACCAAAAAAATCAAACAAGGCAAAAAATCCCAAAAGGTATCTCACGAGTTACAGAGCAAGACTATGAGGAACAAACAGCCAGAGATAACCAAGCAAGAAAATATAGAAAGATAGAAAGGAACATAAATAGGGCAGACAAATGAGGAACAGGTGAAAACTGAAATTGGCGGGAAGTAAACAAAGACAGGAAGTGGAGGCGAAGCAAAAGCACATAGTGGAACAAAACAAAAACACACATGGGTAAATGCCTAGTCCAGACAGCAGGAGGCTACAGTACAAAAGCATGGTCCACATCCAGAGTCTTGACATAAGAAGCTAATAAATATTTAGGACTTAATGAGCCATTTATAGTGATATACAGTATTTACTATCACTGACGAAGTGTCCAAGTGGCACCATCAAGGTGCTTAATAAAATGTTCACTACTGGGACTGGCTGACATGACAACCATAACAGCATGGAAAGATGACTACCAGGGCAGCAAGGGTTAGCATGCCTAGCTGCAGCTCCTGTCAGAAAGCACCTACACCAAACTACAGAAAGTCCCAAGGAAAGATCCCCTCTGGGTGCACAGGAGGGGGGGGGGATGAGCATCCCAAATGAACAGATCTCACGGTAAAAGATATGAGCGACAGATTATCGACAACAGGAATGGGACCTGGAGCAACGCCAGAACCTCGACATTCTCCACCTAGCATACCATCGGAACAAAACCAGATCTTTTGGCCTGCTGTGCACAAGGCAACTGATTGGCATTAGTTGGATATAGATCTACTCCAGTTGATGTCTTCCCTTATAGTCAGTTTTGGTATTGAGAGATTTGGCATAAAACAACCAAAGACCAAGAACATCACCAGGCCAAACCGGCATAAGACGAGGATCATCCATCTTAGGAAAGAATTTAAGGCCTAATACAGCAAAATAGGAGGGCAAGTGAGGAGGAAAGGCCAGCCCTTACAGCACGCTGGAATATTGTATGACTAAAGCTCATTTCCAGTGGAAATGGGGCAGGGAGAAGGCTCACAGGTGCACTGCCTTCATAGAAAACCCATTTAGATTTACTAAACAGCTGCTGGGGCAGAATGGGACATTGGCCTGTCCAGAACACCTTCGCGAAACGTAAAAACACAGTAGTAGAGAGGAAGATCTGCTTCGCTTCAGGAAGCTGAGGATTCCACCAAAGCCATCAACCCAGGTTAATATTAAAGAGCCCAATTGGACAGAAGTCAGAGAAAAAGTAAGAGCTGCTTGGACTAGTGCAGCCTCAGGGCCAAGTGGAGGGCCATACAAAGTCTATAAACATTGCACAAGAGAGACAATGTTTGCTCCTGGAGAGGCTGTGGAGATTTTCTAAAGTAGTATGGAGGAAGGAGTAAGTTGCAATACAGTGGCAATACAGTGGCAATCTATTTTTCAAGATTCTTGCTGACCTTGCTAACCACTGGAATTCCTATATAGATGCATCAATGCAGAAGGGAGAAGTCCAAGGCATGCCAGGCTGTTTAGAACACACAGGAGTGTTAACGCAGTTGAGGAAAACCATGGTTTGTAGTCATTTTGCTGACCTTGCTTGCCTACCAGTCATGGCAAAAGTTTTATGTCTTGAAGGAGGGTTTCCGTAGGTAGGGCATCCCCTTGAGCAATTGGGTCCTACCTGATCACACATTTCTGGGAGCCCTTTCTGGATTGAGCTTCCGCTCATTCGCCACGTCGGGGTTTCAGAGTGGTGTGTTTTTTTTAGTTCTGTGTTTCGCTCCCGGCTTTCTAAGCCGAGCCACCAGCATCCCGTGGTTTGTGTTTTTTGTTTTGGTTTATTTTCTGATTCGGACTCGTTTGCCGTGTGGTCAGCAGCGTTCCTGCTGATTGATGGTATTTCGACGTGTTTCGGATCACTTCCCTCCAGCGGCGTTCCCGCGCTGCGCAGCGAATAAAGAAGGTAAGAACTTTTTCAAGATTCTTGCTGACCTTGCTAACCAATGTTATAAAGAGGGATCAGCTTAACAGCAATTAATTGCAAAGTCAATATTTGCCTAGAAAATGAACTTTATCCCCCAAAACACATTTCAACTTCATTGCAGCCCTGCATTAAAAGGATCAGCTAACATCGTTTCAGTGATTGGTCTATTAACACAGATGTGGGTGTTGATGAGGATAGGGCTGGAGATCAATCTGTCATGATTAAGTAAGAATGACACCACTGGACACTGGACATGGTTATCTCTAAAGAAACATGTGCAGTCATTATTGCACTGCACAAAAATGGCCTAACAGGGAAGAGTATCGCAGCTAGAAAGATTGCATCCCTGCACTCAGTCAACAATCTATCGCATCATCAAGAACTTCAAGGAGGTTCAATTGTTGCCAAAAAGGCTCCAGGGCACCCAAGAAAGACCAGCAAGCGCCAGGACATCTCTTAAAAGTGTTTCAGCTGCGGGATCGGGCTACCAGCAGTACAAGACCTTGCTCAGGAATGGCAGCAGGCAGGAGGCGGAGACTCTTGGTCTCAAGGAGGGCAGCAAAGAAGCCACTTCTCTCTGGAAAAAACATCAGGGACAGACTGATATTCTGCAAAAGGTACAGGGAGTGGACTGCTGAGGACTGGGGTAAAGTCATTTTCTCCGATGAATCCCCTTTCCGATTGTTTGGGACATCTGGAAAACAGCTTATTCGGAGAAGACGAGGTGAGCGCTACCACCAGTCTTGTCTTATGCCAACTGTAAAGCATCCTGAAACCATTCATGTGTGGGGTTGCTTCTCAGCCAAGGGAATCGGCTCTCTCACAGTCTTGCCTAAAAAACACAGCCATGAATAAAGAATGGTACCAGAATTTCCTACTAGAGCAACTTCTCCCAACCATCCAAGAGCAGTTTGGTGATCAACAATGCCTTTTCCAGCATGATGGAGCACCTTGCCATAAAGCAAAGGTGATAACTACATGGCTCAGGGAACAAAACATAGAGATCTTAATCCCATTGAGAACTTGTGGTCAATCATCAAGAGACAGGTGGACAAACAAAAACCTACACATTCTGACACAATGCAAGCATTGATTGTGCAAGAATGGACTGCTATCAGTCAGCATTTGATGCAGAAGTTGATTGAGAGCATGCCAGGGAGAATTGCAGAGGTCCTGAAGAAGGGTCAACACTGCAAATATTGACTTGCTACATTAACTCATTCTAACTGTCAATAAAGGCTTTTGTTACTAATAATGTGATTGCGATTATATTTCTGTATGTGATAAAAACATCTGACAAACACACATAAAAACCAGAGGGCAGCAGATAATGTGAAAATATAATATTTGTGTCATTCTCAAAACTTTTGGCCATGACTGTAGAATCCATGTTAAAAGTTTTGACAGCATATCCCTTACCAGAGAAGATGAACAAACACATCTGGGACTACAACAGCAGTTTTAATCTGAGAGTTCAGACAATAAAATTAGCATGGCATCATTTAAATAAATGCATTTTCACTGGTTGTACCCAGATCTGCTATTCGGAAACCTTAGATTCGAGACTTTTTGGATGATTTGTCAGTCATAGCAACATCAGTGCAAGAATGTTGTTCCAGTTATTCAAATCTAGGGCTCTGGTCCTGATGAATCGTAGAGTGGTGGAGAAATATTGATTCATCTTGGATGAAGTCTTTATTCCATCAGTGTCAGAGAACCCCGTGAAGAAGCTAGGGAAGATCTTTGACATCACTCAGAGATAAATCCGTGGATAAGTGGATAAAGCCATGGTGGCTGGACTTTCGAAGATCCTAATCAGGTTTGCCCTTTATGGGCATACCAACAAACTGCAGAGTAACTCCATGTCTCCACTGCATGTATTACAATCATAAGCAGAAGTGGAAAGCTAGGAGGCAGTCAAACAGGCTGAAGCAAAGCTGAGGCATGGCATATTGGTTGGCTAGGTGGCAGCTACACAAGACCATGCTTTGACAAAGCTAAGGGGGAAAGAGTAACACCAGATGATCCAGGTGAAGATCTGTGCAGTGGTGGAGGAGGAAGAGAGCAACAGGACCATGGCCATGCTACAGAAAGGAGCCTGGACCAACTGGAACAATGCATCTGCACAGAAGATCACAAGGGCGAAGCATTGGAAATCGGAGCCTGCAAGACTCAAGTTTCAGATCCAGTCAGTGTATGATGTTCTCCCAAGCCTGTCCAACCTGCATTGCTTGAGGCTAGCAGAAGCACCAACTTGTCCACTGTGCTTGGGTCGAGGCTCCCTAGAGCAAATCCCTAATTTTGCCCCAAAGCTCTGGGAGAGGTGCAGTACACTGGGCGCCATGACCAGGTGCTAAGTGCAGTAGTTGATGCCATCTACAGAAGTGGATACACATCCACTGAACAAGTAGCGTTGCTGGAGCTTAAAGTCCCCTGGGAAGACTACAAATTGAGGAGAACCATGAACACAAAAAAGCCAAATAATTGGAGCAGGTAGAAGCCTGCAGAGAGATTGGCTGGTGTGCCAGCTGTGAACCAATTGAGGTTGGCTGCAGTGGCTTCCTAGGGCAATCAGTTTACTGGGCATTAGGTCATTAGAGGGTGAATTAGATGGGTAACAGAATTAGAGGGTTAACAGAAAGAAGAGTCACTAGAAACATCAGTTAGGCTGCTGAAAAAGCCTCAAGATGGCTGTGGATGAAGAAGGGCGCAGCATGGGGTAACGCTTGCTTGGGCACAAATTGGGGTCTGATCACCCTGGTTGGGTCGCTTAGTAGCTGGTGTCTGATGATTTGGGTCTAAAGACCCGAAACACCCAATGACCCTGTGTTCATCACTGACGATGTGTCCAAGCTGCACCATCAAGGTGTTTAATACAACAATATTTACAGTATTAATAAAACCTAATGTTTAAATCTAAATGGAAAGACATTTTAACACAATTTGCATAATTCAATGGTAAAAATGTTTACATAAATATTTGTGGTAGTGCGGTGGCACTGGGGGGGAGGCGGAGCCGACGCGTGGATCAGGGAGCTTGTTTAGCGCACCGTATCTGGCTCCGCCTGATGACGTGTGCTGCCTTAAAAGCTGTGACATCACACACCATGGGGAGAGATTTCCATTGACTACAGGAATAAGACACATGCCGTGGCTAGCTACATGCCAGCACATATTTTAAATGCATTTGGGTAATAAAGCCCTGCGGCACGGTGGCTTAGTGGTTAGCAAGTTCGCCTCAGTGCTAGGGATTCCCGGTTCGAATCCCAATCTGGGAGTTTCCATGTTCTCCCCGTGTCCACGTGGGTTTCGTCCAGGTTCTCCGGTTTCCTCCCACAATCTAAAAACATGGCTTAAGGTGAATTGAATTCTCCAAATTACCACACATAGAGTGTGAGGGTGTGCCCAGCAATGGATTGGCACCCTGTCCTGGGTGTATCTTCCCAGCGCCCAAAAAGTTCTCCTATGAATGGGTATGGGGAACCCCCCCACCCTCCCTGTGACCCTTGTAGTTGATAAAGCGGAAGATAATGGATGGATGGATGGAATAAAGCCCATTCCGGTCAGGAGAAATCCTGTCTCCGGTCCTCATTCATGCCCACCCCTCGTTACAATCTTTTATTTGCACCTACAGTGGAGCTTTATTTATCTTTATTCATCTGTGTGCTGGTTTCTGCATCGTTGTTCTGCCTTAAAACGATTCTTTTAAATGAATCTTTGTGAATTAGGATTTTTACATCTAGTTTTGCAGCCAACTTCCAATCATGTTACAGGACTAGATTTTATCGAAAGTAAAAACTTCTATAAGTTCTATAACTTCTAAATACTTTTAGCAGTTTGGAAGGTTTGTTTTGTTATTTTTATGTAGGGCTGTATTCAACAAAGGTTTTTCATAGTCGAATCTGATTCGTCAGATTTTCCCTATAGTCGACTGATAGTCGAATCAGTTAAAATTTCACCACAAGATGGCGCTATAAGCGTGGTTTTTAAAAAAGATTTTTTTTTACATTTTACTCGTTTTTCTAGAGCACCGTAAATGAGATCCCCGTTCTGGACTTTTTTCCACTTCAAAGGAAAAACCTAAAAAAAACCTAAAAACCTGAAAATTAGGATGATTTTATTTGACAAAAGGCTATATATATAACGAAAACAAAGACATTTCATGTAAAAACTAAAGCCATGGACACCCCCATGTGGTCAAAATGGTACATTCGACTATGAGGTTCATAGTCGACTACGGTTCTCCGAATCGAATCGTCGAATCAGAGAATAATGCAGCTCACCCCTATTTTTATGTTTTAAGATATTATTTAGAATTAATTAGCTGTTATTTCATTTAGTGCTAAGGTTTGACTTTAATAATTCAATTATTCATTCTTTCATTCATTATTTTCTGCTTAATAAAGCTTTAAATTAAATTATTTCACTTTTACATTTCTAGTGTAACCCGAATCATTCTCCCCTGGATGGGCATGGGCTACCTCCCACCCGCGACCCTAGTAGAGGATTAAGTGGAAGATAATGAATGACTGAATTTTGGCTATTGATTAAATATATTAAATATTTGTTTATTTTACTTTGTCCTATTTAATACACAGTGTAAATTTAAGGTTTGTTTAGGCAGCACAACATTTTTATGTTATTTATGTTAAAAGAAAAAAAATACTTAAAGGGTTATATTAGTGTCGAAATAACAATATATATACAGTATTTATATATATATTGTCACGAATGTCCGTAGTCCCCCAGAGTTGAGCGGCTCCGCCGGGAAATCGCAGACGCCGCTCGCGCATAATGAGCGTCTCCCGGGATCCGGCGACGCGTAGACCACAGCGTCTAGACAGAGGGAGACGCTCCCACGAATGTGACCTGCGCAGAACGCCCGCGCAGCGACACACCGTGGCAGGAATGCGGGAAGGAGATCACTGGCACACCGGGATAAAAACCAAAACTGAATTTATTAAAAAGTGGTGCCGAAGCACCAACATAACGGGGATAAACAAACAAACGTAACGATGGGTAAGATAACCACAAACCAAAGACGTGCTCAGACTTACGGGAGAAAACAGACTAAATAGAAACCCAACTAAACACGTGACAAACCCAACCAATCACCCAAGTGAGATAATGAGAACCGAAAACGAGGGACAGGTGCCGCAGGTGCTCGTTACATATATATATATATATATATATATATACTCACCGGCCACTTTTTTAGGTACACCATTCTAGTAACGGGTTGGACCCCCTTTTGCCTTCCGAACTGCCTCAATTCTTCGTGGCATAGATTCAACAAGGTGCTGGAAGCATTCCTCAGAGAGTTTGGTCCATATTGACATGATGGCATCACACAGTTGCCGCAGATTTGTCGGCTGCACATCCATGATGCGAATCCCCCGTTCCATCACATCCCAAAGATGCTCTATTGGATTGAGATCTGGTGACTGTGGAGGCCATTTGAGTACAGTGAACTCATTGTCATGTTCAAGAAACCAGTCTGAGATGATTTCCAGCTTTATGACATGACGCATTATCCTGCTGAAAGTAGCCATCAGATGTTGGGTACATTGTGGTCATAAAGGGATGGACATGGTCAGCAACAATACTCAGGTAGGCTGTGGCGTTGCAACGATGCTCAATTGGTACCAAGGGGCCCAAAGAGTGCCAAGAAAATATTCCCCACACCATGACACCACCACCACCAGCCTGAACTGTTGATACAATGCAGGATGGATCCATGCTTTCATGTTGTTGACGCCAAATTCTGACCCTACCATCCGAATGTCGCAACAGAAATCGAGACTCATCAGAACAGGCAACGTTTTTCCAATCTTCTATTGTCCAATTTCGATGAGCTTGTGCAAATTGTAGCCTCAGTTTCCTGTTCTTAGCTGAAAGGAGTGGCACCCGGTGTGGTCTTCTGCTGCTGTAGCCCATCTGCCTCAAAGTTCGACATACTGTGCGTTCAGAGATGCTCTTCTGCCTACCTTGGTTGTAACGGGTGGCTATTTGAGTCACTGTTGCCTTTCTATCAGCTCGAACCAGTCTGGCCATTCTCCTCTGACCTCTGGCATCAACAAGGCATTTCCGCCCACAGAACTGCCGCTCACTGGATGTTTTTTTTTCTTTTTCGGACCATTCTCTGTAAACCCTAGAGATGGTTGTGCGTGAAAATCCCAGTAGATCAGCAGTTTCTGAAATACTCAGACCAGCCCTTCTGGCACCAACAACCATGCCACGTTCAAAGGCACTCAAATCACCTTTCTTTCCCATACTGATGCTCGGTTTGAACTGCAGGAGATTGTCTTGACCATGTCTACATGCCTAAATGCAGTGAGTTGCCATCATGTGATTGGCTGATTAGAAATTAAGTGTTAACAAGCAGTTGGACAGGTGTACCTAATAAAGTGGCCGGTGAGTGTATGTATATATATATAAATATATATATAGGGCGGCACGGTGGTTTAGTGGTTAGCACGTTCGCCTCTCAGCGCTAGGGATTCCCGGTTCGAATCCCCATCTGGGTGGAGTTTCCATGTTCTCCCTGTATCCTCGTGGGTTTCCTCCGGGTTCTCCGGTTTCCTCCCACAGTCCAAAAGCATGGAGTTCTCTAAATTGCCCCATATAGAGTATGTTTGAGCGAGTGAGTGTTTGCCCAGCGATGGATTGGCGCCCTGTCCTGGGTCTATCTGCCCAGTGCCCGAAACGTTCTCCCCTGGATGGGCATGGGGAACCCCAGCGCGACCCTAATAGAGGATAAAGCGGAAGATAATGAATGGATGGATATATATATATGGTTTTTTAAAGGATTTGTTTGAAACAATATTTAATGTGGCACTCCACTGTAATTCTTCCATTAAATACACCATGTCACCTGAAAGAAAAAAGAAGAAAATTGCATAAACAAATCTATTTATTTACAAATGTACAAAGTAAATGTGCAGATGTTCCAGTTGTGCATTATTGGCTGATGGAGGGAGTCTCAGCTTCATCCTGAAGTGTCTTTACCATTTTCTAAAGAGAAAAAAATCCAGAGTCATAAACTCTTTACCATCATGAACTGGTTTCTGAATTCTGAATCTCATCTGAATAATTTCAGTGCACTTGACAGTATCTTACCAGCCATTCCAGATAGGGAGCATGGGTCTGGAACATATGACTGTCATCTCCGAGAATGTGGCTATAAGGATGTGGAGACACGACTCCATGCTCATGGACTATTCTCGCAAATGGCTCCATCCACTTCACACAGTGCTCCATCTTACTCCACTGCAGTCCTGTGCAGTTAAAACACACAACATGACATATTATTCAAAATGTCATAATGCATTTGAAAGAAATCAGTGCAATGCAATCAGTAATTCCATGTTTAGTAACTTCTGCGGTATCAGCACCAATATTCACTAAATCCCATGTAAAAAAGCAGATACATACATAATGTTCAATAACCAAAACTGTATTTTCATCATGAGAGTTGAACACTGATGGTTGTCTCACCTGAACTTTTCTCGACTTGCTCCAGAGTTGAAAAATAGAAGAGTGCAGAAGCTGCCAAGATCCTGCTTGTAAACCGAAGGCTCTCCACATCCAAAGTACACAAGTCCAGGAGCTACAGAAGGAAAAAAGACAGAGTTGAGAATGTTCTACATTTAAAGAGTTCAATGATCCTATCATCCTGATCTAAAAACTCTCATCCAGTCCACTTTACATTTAGCATTTAGCAGACGCTTTTATCCAAAGCGACTTACAAATGAGAACATTACAAGTCAGAAGCTATGCAGAAAACCAACTACACTGTAAATTCATCACTTTACATTAACTAATACTGCTACTGTGTTCTCATCTTAACTTCCTGCATCATACCGCTGATATAAAGCAGTGTACATTAAGGATGATTCACCTGAGTGATCTTTACAAAGACATCTGGTGGGAACTGACGGATGATAAGTTCTGAACAATCGTTTAGGTGCACCAATTGGAGGTAAAGTTTCAGCCAGGTTATTGGCGTCACAGGATTCAGGATCCAGTTCAGTGACTAAGCAAAAGAAATATTGATCACATATTAGTTTTAAAAATTCATGTAAACAAAAGCTTTAAGCATCAAAAAGTAAAAAAAAAAAAAAAAAACAAACACACGTTCGGGCTTCATTGACAGTGAGATTTTAATGTGACTTAAATATAAAAGCATTTTAAACTTGCACTGTTGATCATCCACCACACAGCAAAGTGATGTACAGAGAATATCAGTGAAATGAAACAGAATTAATGAACCACAATACCAACAGAATTTAGCTTAACAACATTTCTCAGGAAAAATTCTTAAGGAACCTAAACGAGTCCCAAGAATTGTTTGTATAGTGAAAGCCTACTCATAAACAGGAACTTAGGGGGGCATGTTGGCTTAATGGTTAACACGTTCGACTCCCAGCACTGGGGATCCAGTTTTGAATCCCAATCTGGGTGGAGTTTTCATGTTTTCTCTGTGTTGGCATGGGTTTCCTCCAGGTTCTCTGGTTTCCTCCCACAGTCCAAAAACATGGATTCAAGGTAAATTGATTGCTCTAAATTGTCCCATATAGTGTGTGTTTGTATGCGTGACTGTGTAAGTGAGTGCATGCCTAGCGATAGATTGGTGCCCTGTCCGGGGTGTATCTGCCCAGCGACCGAAACCTTCTCCCCTAGATGGGCATGGGGAACTACCCCCCCCAGCCCCGCAACCCTAGTACCCCTTCTTTTAGAAGATCTTGTATTAATGATAAACACAGTGTTATAATGCAGTTTAAAGAACTTACCTTCAAAATTTCTGCCTCCATTTTGATGATCTGATCCTTTGTGCATGCTCCCGAGGAAGCAAACACAAACTGCTTTATTGCGAGAAACCATTCTTGCTACAAGAAAATTAAGATGATGTTAAACATCTGATATTATCACTGAAGGTAACTGCTAAAGTAAAGAAAATCTTCGAGTCACCTCTATTTTGTACGCAATGTAGAGAACCGCGATCCCAATCGGATACAGGTCATAAGTGACGTCCTTTTGTATGGCCAGAAACCGGTCAAAATAGTTCTGAGCCAGGTAGAACGTCTCCCGATTAAAGAAAAATCCATTGCACAGCTGAAAAAAGAAAAAGGAAAACTTATCATATAGAGGTTTACTGTTTTCAAAGCAAGAGAAGGAGTCCCATGTGGCTTAGTGGTTAGGACGTTTGCTTCTTAGCGCTGGGGATCTAGGTTTCGTGTCTGGGTTCTCCAGTTTCCTCCCACAGTCCAAAAACATGGATTCAACGTCAATTGAATGCTCTAAATTGCCCCATATAGTGTTTGTGTGAATGAGTGTGCCCAGTAATAAATTGGCAAACCTCTAATCCTGCCATTTTTAACTTTGGGTCATGATGTAACCCCTTGTCTTAAATTAACAAGAATAAATTAGGTGTTAAGTGTTGATTGAAACATGTCCTCACCCTGATGAGCCAATCCAGTATGAAGCTTCTCATGGTGGGCTGAATGTGTTTCTTGTGTTTCTCCACCAGCTGTGGATCATGCTGGTACAGTTCTTCTTTCTCCAGCAGAAACATCCAGACATCCTCGTTACTTGCCCAGCTACAGAATTGTCCATATTATTTGTATTAAAATAGATGAAATCAATATTACTTTAGAATCACACAAAATAAAATGTCAATCAGAAAGGAAGCTTTAAAACAATATGATGTGAAACGTTCTTGTAGACGCACCAGAAGTCTGGCAGAGGTGATGGCCTTTTCCTGGAGGCCCTGTTGCTCCTGACTTCTCCCTGATCTGTGCTGGACCTCAAGCAGTATGCCGTCTGATGCTCTGACGCCTGAAGAGTAACAAGAAACAAGAAACAGAAGTTCAGTTACAGGTGAGAACGGGACCCACCTTCATCTTCAAAATGAACAGAAGTCTCACGAAAACCACATCAGCAGTAACATGAAGCATTTTATTCCTACAGTCTTAATAATGCTGGTTCATTCATAACATGGGTCTAACATCTTTAAGAACAGACTCATTAAGAACTTCGCAGTTATGTCACAACCTGATGCAGACAATGCCTCTTTTGTAATGGCTGACTCTTCTGTTCTGGATATTCTGCATCCTGTGTGTTTGAGGATTTCTGCTGTTAGTGTACTTAAATAACATGATAGCATTTATACTGAAGTACGAGAATAAAAGTCTGGGGTACTAACAGTATCAGGATCCGTGTTCCTCTTTCTACTCCGTTTTGGCACAGGTGGGCTGCTGCTCACTTGCTTGCTGCTGCTGAAATATGAATAATTGATAAGAATCATTAGCGACAACTGAGGTTCTTTATATAACTTTCAGAAATACTGCGATTGAAAGCATTGTTTAAATGTTTTTGGATTTGTTTTGTTTGGACAGAAAATGCCGGTATTGGACTATGAGGTAACCTGTTTTATTACACAATCTATAGTAGCTATAGTACCATAATGTCACATTATTACATAGACGATTTAATTCCACATTTAGCAAAAAAACACCTGCTGCATTAAACATCTTTTAAAACAGATTTCAACATAAAAACTCAAACTTGAATATTGATAGGAAGGATTTTATCTTTTTAGTTTTCGGAAGTAAAAGTACATACATAAAAGTATTATGTTAACGTGAATAGAATCTTTGTGGATTATAATCACAAAATGCTATTTTGTGAAATGTTTTATAATTCCTTGTGTTGTATGTGTATAGCTTCTACCAAGTTCACATTCAGTAAAATAAATGAATGAATTATAATAGGTTTCAAACACTAGCTATAATGTTTCCACTCACCTGTCCATGCCTTTGTTGAACTTAAAAATGTTTTGTTGAACTTAATTTTTTTTTTTTTTGCGAAATTGCGAAAAAAAAAAGTATTGTTGTGGCGTCGCCTGGAAACAATATGGCTCTGTTTACACCGAGACCTGAAGTGGTTGCCAAGGTAATAGACACCTCTCCCCCAACAGCTCAATTATGGTTCTAAATGACTTTTATCTGATTGGATGAGCCGTTTTTTTTTTTGCATTGTAGACAATAATGCACACCTCTGACCGCTTCACATATGAACCATACCTGTGATTAGGCCTCTAGATGTCAGTATTTGGTTTGTTAACGTGTAGATAATCTTTTTGGATCATAATTCAGCCTGCCAAATGATATATATATATATATATATATATATATATATATATATATATATATATATATATATATATATATATATTTTATAATTCGTTGTGTTGTATGTGTTAAGTCTCTATCAAGTTCACGTTCAGTAAAAAAAAAAAAAAATTCGATATAAAATGATAATTTCTGTCAAATTAACAGAATATAATAGGTTTTAATCACTACTTGTAATGTTTCCACTCACCTGTCCATGCTTTTTTTTATGAAATTAATAAAGAAATTTGTTGTGGCATCACTTGGAACCAATATGGCTCTGTTTACACCGAAACCTGAAGAGTTTGTCAAGGTAACAGATGCAGTCTGACCCCGTGCAGCTAAATTCCGGTTCTAAAGGACTTGTAATTGATTAGCTTAGCCATTTGTCCAATTGTTTGCATTTTTGACAATAATGCACACATCTGGCTGCTTCACATATCAACCATATCAAAGCGTGAAATACAATACCTTATTTTCTTAATGATTTTATAAATAATTGCGTTCTGTAATTTGGCCACTAGATGTCAGTACTTCATCATTAGAGAAACTGGAAACCTGTTACTCAGCAATCAAGTTTCCTTAAAAAATACTTTGCGGAAGACCAGTTTATTAATAAATTTGCTTTTAATAAAGCTATAAATCTGATAAATAAATGAAATTATGAATCAAATCTAGTATATTTTATTATGGTGTGTTTGTAAACATTTTATAAAAGCAATAAGGCACACGAATTTGTGCATAATTTTGAATAAATCGTGTAAAAGAGGCGTTGTCAGGCAGGAGGCATAGCGGTGTGCCATTAAACCTCTTTCCCGTGATTTATTTACAATAATGCATGACCTCTACTGTCTTATTGCTTCATTATACTATAATTGCTGGAATAATTATAAATTTATTGATTCATTATTCTCTGCTTAATCCTCTACTAGGGTTGCGGGGGGTTTCCATGCCCACCCAGGGGAGAACTGGGCACTGGTCAGATACACCCTGGACAGGGCACCAAACTAGCAACACTCACTCACACAGACACACACACACATACACACACTAAATGACAGTTTAGACCATTCAATTTAACTTTCATCCATGTTTTTGGACTGTGGAAGGAAACCAGAGAACCTCAAAAAAACCCATGCAGACACTAGGAGAACATGGAAACTCCACCCAGATCGGGATTCAAACCTGGATCCCCAGTACTGAGAGGCGAATGTGCTAACCACTAAACTCTAAACTAATTAAACTGAGACTGTATAATGATTTATAAAAAAACAGAATCCATAAATAAGCTCACCAGATGGTTTAATTCATTCATTCATTCATTATCTTCCGCTTTTATCCTCTATTAGGGTCACGGTGGGGTTCCCCATGCCCATCCAGGGGAGAACGTTTCGGGTGCTGGGCAGATACACCCAGGACAGGGCGCCAACCTATTGCTGGGCATGCACTCATTCACACACACACACTCTACATGGGACAATTTGGAGAACTCAATTGACTTGATCCATGTTTTTGGACTGTGGATGGAAACCAGAGAACCCGGAGGAAACCCACACGGACACGGGGAGAACATGGAAACTCCACCCAGATGGGGATTCGAACCAGGAATCCCTAGCGCTGAGAGGCGAACGTGCTAACCACTAAGCCACCGTGCCGCCAATGGTTTAATTATTTTACAATATATGGAATAAATGCAAATGAAAACATTAATCCACAATGTCATTCTGTAACAAAATCAATACAGATATTAAACCATAACAGCTTTTTTAATAAATTCAAACAGCAATAACATGAATGCAAACACAATTCAGAAATAATGATACTCTGGGTAAATTCTGCAGAAGTGCCATCAAAGATAGGTGTAATAATAAACTTTTTCTCAGCTTCTACATGTGACATTTGGCTGATGCGTGGCTCTAATCTGATCGCTTCTTGCATCCTGGAGCAGTCATTTCCATGCAATCCATGCAGCCTGTGGGTCAGGTGAATAGGGGGATATGGGATTATGGACAGCCATAATCATTTTGCTATCTGGGATATCATGTTCTTTGGAACTTTCATTGGGCATATGTTTACTAGTACAATTCTATTATTTTTGTATTTTATCAAAAATTTGGACAAACTTGTAGTTTTGTTCTTACTCCATTTGTATAATTAGGGTGATTCTGACAAGTGGAAATAAATCTCTAAATGTATCATAAGGAAGGTACCTAGCAGAACTATGCGTTTAACAAGTCTAACATTACAAGGATTGTGTTTTGGTAACAGCTTTTTGAATATTCAAGCTTTTATTACAATGGTATTGTAGAAGATGAGGTTAAAAAATTACCATTGCCTTATTCTGCTGTGTCATCTGGGGAAAATATTTTCTCCTTTCTTGTATTATCCAGCACCTCTCAGCGCTGGGAATAATGGTTCGAATCCCAATATGGGTGGTGTTTCCATGTTCTAACCATTTCTGCATGGGTTTTCTCCGGTTTCCTCCCACAATTTAAAAACATGGATTCAAGGTAACTTGAATGTTCTAAAGTGCCCTATAATATGTGTGTGTGAGTGCCGAGCGACAGATTGGCACCCTGTCCTTTGTATATCTGTGCCCAGTGCCTGAAACTTTCTCCCCTGGATGGGCATGGGAATCCCACCATGACTCTAGTAGAGGATAATGCGGAAGATAATAAATAAATGATTGAATGAATAAAACACTGTGTGCAAATCTATACCAACAATCAAAAACACGACACAGCCGCCATAATACACAAAGTACATAATTAATAACGTCTAAAGTGTGAAACGAGTGCAGAAAAACAGGTAGCAGCTTTTTTAAAAAAGTGATATTGTTTCGTTTTTCATCTTTATTCTGTGATCGACTTGATTTGTAACATTTATTGTACATATCGTTAGGATTAGCTTTGATACTAAAAACAGTTTAGTTTCGTCATTGACTCTGAACTTAAAACACACTGGGGCAATTTGGAGAACTCAAATCACTTTTTGTTTTTGGACTGTGGGAGGAAACCGGAGAACCCGGAGGAAACGCGCACGGACACGGGGAGAACATGGAAACTCTAGCGCTGAAAGGCGAACGTGCTAACCACTAAGCCACCGTGCCGCCAGTTAAGAACATTCTAAAGCTATTTTGAGTGAACTATTGTGAAAAGCTTTATAAAAGTAAATTGAACTTCAACATGAGACTATTAGATTCATGACTACAGACACTTTTAACAACTAGTTGTAGCCTAAAATTATAGCTTGTGTGCAGACTGCTATGGTTCTGTTAACTCCTATTAGATGGATGGATGGATGGGTGGATGGATGGTGGGTGGGTGCGTGGGTGGGTGGGTGCGTGGGTGGGTGGGTCGGTAGATAGATACATAGATAGATCTAATTGGAGGTAACAGGAGGTACCTCGGCGGCACGGTGGCTTAGTGGTTAGCACGTTCGCCTCTCAGCGCTAGGGATTCCCGGTTCGAATCCCCATCTGGGTGAAGTTTCCATGTTCTCCCCGTGTCTGCGTGGGTTTCCTCCGGGTTCTCCGGTTTCCTCCCACAGTCCAAAAACATGGATCAAGTCAATTGAGTTTTCCAAATTGCCCCATATAGAGTGTGTCTGTGTGAGTGAGTGTGTGCCCAGCGATGGATTGGCGCCCTCTCCTGGGTCTATCTGCCCAGCGCCCGAGATGTTCTCCCCTGGATGGGCATGGGGAACCCCACCGCGACCCTAATAGAGGATAAAGCGGGAGATAATGAATGAATGAATGAAAGGAGGTACCTCACATGTTCTTACTACTATCCCTAACGCTGAGAGGCTAACGAGCTAACCACTAAGCCACCGTGCCGCCCGATAAACATATTATTGAGGAAAATAACTTTAATGCAGACAAAGTAGGACTTTAAATACAGCAAATACTTTAGACTGTCTAAGCACAATGTTTGCCACCGGACGATTTAACAGCTGGGACCTTAATTACAAGCCGTAATAACGATCTGTGAAGCCGGAGGACTGCAGTTCATTAGCGACACCTGAGGTTCTTTATATAACTTTCAGAAATACTGCGATTGAAAGCATTGTTTAAATGTTTTTGGATTCGTTTCGTTTGTACAGAAAATGCCGGCATTGGACTATGAGGTAACCTGTTTTATTACACAGTCTATAGTAGCTATAACACACCATAATGTCACATTATTATATAGACGATTTAATTCCACATTTAGAAATTAAAACACCTGCTGCATTAAACATCTTTTAAAACAGATTTCAACATAAAAACTCAAATTTGAATTATTGATAGGAAGGATTTTATCTTTTTAGTTTTCGGAAATTGGAAAAAAAAAAATCAGGTTTCATTTAATAAATGTTAACATGAAGAGAATCTTTGTGGATTATTATCACAAAATGCTATTTTTTGAAATGTTTTATAATTCCTTGTGTTGTATGTGTATAGCTTCTACCAAGTTCACGTTCAGTAAAATAAATGAATGAAATATAATAGGTTTCAAACACTAGCTATAATGTTTCCACTCACCTGTCCATGCTTTTGTTGAACTTAAAAATGATTTTCTTTTTTGCGAAATTGTGAAAAAAAAATGTATTGTTGTGGCGTCGCTTGGAAACAATATGGCTCTGTTTACACCTGAAATGGTTGCCAAGGTAATAGACGCCTCTCCCTCAATTACGGTTCTAAATTACTTTTATCTGATTGGGTGAACGGCGACACGGTTGCTTAGTTACTTCGAATCACCATCTGGGTGGAGCTTCCATGACCCCCCCTTGTCTGCGTGAGTCTCCTCCGGGTTCTCCGGTTTCCTCCCACAGTCCAAAAACATGGATCTATTGAATTCTCAAAAAAATTGCTCCATATAGAGTGTGTCTGTGTGAGTGAGTGTGTGCCCAGCGATGGATTGGCACTCTGTCCTGGGTCTATCTACCCAACGCCTAAGACGTTCTCCCCTGGATGGGCATGGGGAACCTCACTGCGACCCTAATAGAGGATCAAGAGGATAATGAATGAATAAAATGAATGAATGAATGATTGGGTGAGCCGTTTGTCCAGTTTTTTTGTATTGTAGACAATAATGCACAACTCTGACCGCTTCACATATGAACCATATCTGTGATTTGGCCACTAGATGTCAGTATTTTGTCTTTTTAGTTTTCAAAAAAATAAATAAATAAAAAATACAAACACACTGGGGCAATTTGGAGAACTCAATTGTTTAGCTTCTATCAAGTTCACGTTCAGTAAAAAAAAAAAATCGAAATATTCGATATAAAACGATAATTTATGTCAAATGAACAGAATATAATAGGTGTCAAACACTACTTGTAATGTTTCCACTCACCTGTCCATGCTTTTTTTATGAAATTGAGAAAAAAAGTTTGTTTGTGGCAAACAATATAGCTCCATTTACACGGAAACCTGAAGAGGTTGCCAATTTAACAGTCGCAGTCTCACCCCGCCCCTTCCCCCACTTATATTTGACTTATATTTGTTTGGCTAAGCCTTTATCAAGTTGTTTGCATTGTTGACAATAATGTACACTCCTGACCCTTTCACATATCAACCATAATCAATGCGTGAAATACATTATTTTACTAATGTTTTTATTTTTTTTTATAAATAGTGTTGTGTAATTTGTCCACTAGATGTCAGTATTTGATCGTTAGAGAAACTGGTAACCTGTTTCTCAGCAATCAAATTTACCAGTTTATTAACGATTTTGCTTTCAATAAACGTATAAATGTAAAAAATAAATGAATTTATGAATTAAAGCTTGTAGTTTTTATTATAGTGTGTTTGTAACCATTTGAAATTTTAAATAAATCATGGAAAAGAAGTGTTGTTAGGTAGGAGGCATAGTGATTTATTTACAATAACGCATGCCCGCTACTGTCTTATTGCTTTATTAAACTATAACTGCTGGAATAATTATAATTCATTGATTCATTATTGTCTGCTTAATCCTCTACTAGGGTCGCGGGCATTTGACATTTGGCCGATGTGTGCCTCTTATATGGTCTCCTCTGGCATCAGGGAGTGGTCATTTCCATGCAATCCATGCAGCAGAAGATAATGAATGAATTAAGGTATTATATATTTGGAGCCTAAAATTTCAAAAAAAAAAAATCTTCATTTTTCTAAAAATACAAATTTCGTTTCAAAGGCTATAAATATACTTGTGTGTTTAGTGGGGGAAGAGTCACTGGTCTGTTCATTGGCTGAATGGATGGCTGATATGCTCCGCTTCTTTCTTCAGATGTATAGGAAGGCCAGGTTGCAAAGCCAATTGGAGGAAGCGGTGGAGGTCCATAGTGATGATGATGAATAGCACCTTCTTTGGGTTTCACAAATCTCTCCTGGGCAGCAAATACATGATTTATACATTTTACCCACCGGCAGTCTTTCATTTACATTTTACATTTACATGTAGCAGATGCTTTTATCCAAAGCACAACACAAGTCAGTAGTTAAGGAAAAAAAACAGCAACTGTGGAAACAAATAATCATGAATGGAAGTATCAAACCACTTCTAAATTTTAATCTGCAGTAGTGAGTCACCTGTCCAGAGTGAGGAATCACAGTGGGCATTGGAGGAAGTGCCTTCAGCATCATATTATGCATTATGATTTGGTGCATCTGGGCATTCTGCATCAGCATCAGTTCCACCATATCTGTAAATGATATATAAATATGTAACCCATTAGAATTTACTGCCATGTTGAGTGTAATAATGTAAAAATAGCTAAAAAAATGAAATGAGCATGATGACGAATTTGACATTCGGTATCATTGATATGTTTTTATCCATTTTATCCAAGAAATCAGACATTATTTTAAAGAAATGCTATACTATATGAGGGGACGGCATAGTGGCTCGGTCAGCATGTTCGCCTCTCAGCACTGGGGATTCCAAGTTCGAATCCCAATCTGGGTACAGTTTTCATGGTTTCCCTGTGTCCGCGTGGGTTTCCTCCAGGTTTTCTGGTTCCCTCCCACAGTCCAAAAACATGGATTCAAGTTAAATTGAATGGTCTAAATTGCCCCATGTAGTGTGTGTGTGTGTATTGTGTGTGTCTGTGTGAGTGAGTGTGCCTAGCGATAGATTGGTGTATCTGCCCAGCGCCCGAAACATTCTCCCCTGGATGGCCATGGGAACCTGCCCACGACCCTAGTAGAGGATTGAGCAGAGAATAATGAATCAATTAATTTATAATTATTCCAACAGTTATAGTTTAATAAGACAGAAGAGGGCATGCATTATTGTAAATAAATCATGGGAAATCTGCTCTGCTATGCCCCCTGCCTAACAACAGCTCTTTTCTGTGATTTATTCACAATAATGCACAACCTCGAGTGCCTTATTGCTTTTATAAAATGGTTACAAACACACAATGATAAAAAATACAATATTTGATTCATAAATTCATTTCTTAGATTTAGGTTTATTTAAATCAAAATCACATGGGAAAAACGTGGATTTAAGGTAAATTGAATGCTCCAAATTGCCCATAAAGCATGTGTTTATGTGTGTGAGGGAGTGTGCCTAGCAATAGATTGGCGCCTTGTCCTGGGTGTTTCTGCCAAGCGCCGAAACATTCTCCCCTGTATGGGCATGGGAAATATAATGAATAAATGATATGCTATAGGTACAAAAAACATGTATACTTCAGAAAGCATGTACATCCTAAATAAAGATAAAGAAAATAAAGAAAATACAAAAGAAGGGCCCTCCCCCTGAAGCATTGTTTTTGATGTAGAAACCTGAACAAGTTCTTAAAAACATGGATGTAATGAATAAAGTGTTTAATTAGTGTACATACCCTCTTTAATGCTGCCGGATTTGTACGGTGCCGGTTGCATAGGTGGGATTGGAGCGATAACAGGCTGCTGCTGTGGTATCTGTTGAATTATGGTCTGCGGCTGGGGAACCTTTACAGAGTGAATAATACAGTTTGGATTTGAATGTTTGTTATATTTAAATTGATATTAATGGTAATATTAAATACAGATAGTAAGTGAAGTGTTTGTGCAGCATCTTTTACAGTGTGTTGGATGATTCGGGTAGGCGGTGGCGCTGGTGGTGGAACGAGAGGAAGAACAGGTGTAGGAGGAGCTGACTGATAGAGATAAGCAGGTGGAACTTCAGGGATAGGTGACGGGAAGTATTCATAATGATGATGCCGTCGAGTTCCAGCCCATGTCTGTGGCCTTGCTATATCATCTAACATGTGCTGCTCCTGGATCAGAGAGAGAACCAAATCAATGCTGTAGTTCCAAAAGGTGCCACTAGTCTGACCATGTGCTGTAGAAGCGTAATTAATAGGGTTGTAGCATCGGGATTAATAGCTGAGTAAAACAGTATGGTGAGTGCTATACGCTCTTAAAAAGATCTTTTATGCACCAGATAATGTACTTCAAGGTTCCTTAATATGTGACACTGACTGTAAAACATGGAGGAAAAAGCTCCCACAGAATTATGGAAGCTCAGTGTAATATCCTCGGTTCTACACCTAGTTGGTCAGGGGTTCATGTAACAGCAGGACAATGACCCAAAACATACTTCTAGGTTATCTTAGAACTAGAGACCAGAGGGAAGAAAACCAGAGCTCCTATAGTAATATCGTGGTCACCCAATCTACTCATTAATCCCATAACTATAAACTAATCAATCTCATAATCTAATGTGGCTTTCGCTGTGTTTTCTGCATATATTTATGTAACTGTTATTTGAAAAACCATCAACCAACTACTTTAGTGATGGGCAAAGAACCAGGTTATAATAACTGTGCTATATTCATGATGTGATGTCATTACCCTTAGTTTTCTAAGCAAGTCTCTCTTGCGTCTTAGGGCACAATGCAACGCGTCCATTTGTCCCTCATAGCTTCCTGTTGCAATAAATATACAAAATTAAAATGATGTTAAAAAATGTATTTGACAATATGAGTAACTATATAGAAGTCAGGGAAATTTATTCAAAAGACCAAAGGACAAAGGAAAAAAACTAATAATTTTTAAAATGTATTAATATAAACGCGGGTGGCACGGTGGATTCCTCATTTGAATCCCAATGTGGATGGAGTTTGCATGTTCTCTTCGTGTCCACATGGGTTTCCTCCTGGTTTTTTGGTTTCCTCCCTGTAATGAAGTAGGGTACACCCCTATTCATTACTGAGGTGTATATATTTACCACTCAGGAAACTGGGAGCTTTTTCTTACCTGGGACAATCCATCCTGACAGAAGGGAAGGGGGAGACAAACCCGTGTGTCACGAGCACCTGCTGCACCTGTCCCTCGTTTTCGGTTCTCATTATCTCACTTGGGTGATTGGTTGGGTTTGTCACGTGTTTAGTTGGTTTTCTATTTAGTCTGTTTTATCCTTGAATACTGAGCACGTCTTTGTTTTGTGGTTGTCATACCCAACGTTACATTCTGTTTTGTTATCCCCGTTTTGTTGGTGCTTCGGCACCATCTTTTAATAAATTCTGTTTGGTTTTTATCCCGGTGTTCCAGTCGCCTCCTTTCCGCATTTCTGCCACGGTGTGTCGCTGCGCTGGCGTTCCGCGCAGGTCACATCCGTGGGAGCGTCTCCCTCCGTCTAGACCCGGGAGACGCTCATCTATGTGCGAGCGGCGTCCGCGTTGTCCGGCGGACCCGCTCCCCTCTGGGGGATTCAGGACAGTTTGTGACAGAAAGACGTGCCCAACATCGGAGGCTACTGGACACCTGGGGTCACCCATTGTTGAGTTGAGGACCAATCGCTAAACAACCAATCTGACCGAGTCCGAGGGCCAGGGACCGCCAGCGGCAGAGCCCGGCTTCCGGAGGGCGGCAGTCGTTGAGTCGGGACCGACTGAGGCCGTTCGCCATCGGTCCCGAGCACCAGAGGCCGCCCATTTCGGACTCGGGGCACCGGGAGGTGCATGCCCCAGCCTCGCAGCCAGAGGAAGTCGATCTGCGCTGCGAGAGGACTCGTCGTCGTCAGCTGGGAGCAACCGGCTGGTTCAGCCCGAGGGACTTGTTACCCCCCCCCCGTTTGTTATTTTTGCATGCAATTATTGTTATTATTTTTGTTCTTTTGGTTTGGGTCGCTTTCTCTTTTGTGCGACCCTTGGGGTGGGGGTATGTCACGAGCACCTGCTGCACCTGTCCCTCGTTTTCGGTTCTCATTATCTCACTTGGGTGATTGGTTGGGTTTGTCACGTGTTTAGTTGGTTTTCTATTTAGTCTGTTTTATCCCTGAATACTGAGCACGTCTTTGTTTTGTGGTTGTCATACCCAACGTTACGTTCTGTTTTGTTATCCCCGTTTTGTTGGTGCTTCGGCACCATCTTTTAATAAATTCTGTTTGGTTTTTATCCCGGTGTTCCAGTCGCCTCCTTTCCGCATTTCTGCCACGGTGTGTCGCTGCGCTGGCGTTCCGCGCAGGTCACATCCGTGGGAGCGTCTCCCTCCATCTAGACCGGCGGGCGCTGTGGTTTACGCGTCGCCGGATCCCGGGAGACGCTCATCTATGCGTTGTCCGGCGGACCCGCTCCCCTCTGGGGGGATTCAGGACAGTTTGTGACACCGTGAATATGGTAAAGTGTTATGATTTCTGCACTATTTATTTAAATATACGCATGTACAGTATATGATTATAATTCTGCCTATGTTAAAAAGGTAATTTTTTTTGTGTGTTGTGTTTCTATGTTTTGTTTATCTTATTTCATTTATTTTATGTATACTATCACCCTTGCAGTTACCCTGTAAGAGATATGGTATGGTCAAAGAGAGGGGTTAGTAGTATAAAAAAGGCTAGTTAAGCCACAGTTGGGGAGAGATATCTAAGAGACTAGACTAACGCACATGTGAGAAATTTTGCATACTGTGCGTACACACAGAGGAATTTGTCCTCCACATTTAACCCATCCGTGCAGTGAAACACATATACACACACTTGTGAAGTGAGCACACATGCCCGGAGCGGTGGGCAGCCTTGAATACGTCGCCCGGGGAGCAATTGGGGTTAGGTCAGATGCCTTGCCCAAGGGCACTTCAGCCATGGTATTTGGTGAGACCGGGAACTGAACCGGGGACCAAGGCTGGTTCCTTAACCACAAGCGCATGACTGCCCCAGGTGTTCTGAAGTAAGACGTCTATTACTTCGCAGTCATCATCCTATGTTCTCTGTATGAAGAGTCTTTGTTGTTTGTTTTGGCATTAGTCTTTACGGCCATCTGTAAATTTGTATCACCCATTCGCTACCCATAGAGTGTTTACTGCCTTTTAAAAGTTATTGCACTTTATCACACTCCCATAGTCAAAAAACATGGATTCAATGTAAATTAAATGCTCTAAATTGCCCCATATAGTGTGTGTCTGTGTGAGTAAGTCCAGCGATAATTTGGCAACTTGTCCCAGGTGTTTCAGCCCAGCGCCCAGAACGTTCATCCATGGTTGCCCCCCCCCCCCCCCGTTCGTCTTCGTCCTCCCCCGAAGATTAAGCGGAAGATTACATAAATAAATAAATTCATTCATTCATTATTTACATTTACATTTACATTTAGTCATTTAGCAGACGCTTTTATCCAAAGCGACTTACAAATGAGAACACCACAAGTCAGAAGCCATGGAGAAAACCAACTATACTGTAAGTTCATCAAACCTGATTGTTATTCGAAGCTGCGCCCCCCCCCCCCCCTTTTTTTTTTTTTTTTTTTTTAATAACAGGTATTTGTTAAAGAGATGCGTCTTAAGTAGTTTCTTAAAACTGTTTAGAGATTCTGCCTTATGGACAGAGTTGGGAAGATCGTTCCACCATTTTGCAGTGGTGAACGCCACAGAGTGAGAATTAGCTCCTCGGTGAGGTGGAATCACCAGGCGGCAATCATCACTGGAGCGAAGTGAACGAGTCGGAGTGTATTTTGAAAAGATAGAGTGAAGGTAGGAGGGGGAAGATCCAGAAATGGATCTGTATGCCAGAGTCAGTGACTTGTACTGAATGCGAGCAGCTACAGGGAGCCAATGGAGGGAAGTGAGTAATGGAGTGACGTGAGTTCGCTTGGGCTGGTTAAACACGAGTTGGGCTGCAGAGTTTTGAATTAGTTGAAGAGGTCTGATTGTGGAAGTTGGGATACCAGCAAGTAACGCATTACAATAATCAAGCCGGGATAAGACTAGGGCTTGAACAAGCAGTTGGGTAGCATGTTCAGTCAAAAAGGGTCTGATCTTCCTTATGTTGTAAAGAAGTAATCTACAAGAACGGGCGGTTTTGATAACATGATCAGAGAGTTTAAAGTGGGAGTCTATTGTGAACCCAAGGTTCCGGACCGAATCAGTTGGGGAGATTGTGGAGCCATCAATTTGGAAGGTCAGGTTGTGATGGATTGAGGGTTTAGCTGGGATAATGAGAAGCTCTGTTTTTTCTAAGTTTAATTTGAGATGACGGGCCTTCATCCAGACAGATATGTCGGAGAGGCACGCAGATACCCGATTTGAGATGGTGGTGTCATCAGGGGCAAAAGACAGATGAAGTTGAGTGTCATCAGCATAGCAGTGGTAAGAGAAACCATGCGCCTGGATGACTGTGCTCAGTGATGTCATGTAACATTATCTCCCGCTTTATCCTCTATTAGGGTCGCGGTGGGGTTCCCCATGCCCATCCAGGGGAGAAAGTTTCGGGCGCTGGGCAGATAGACCCAGGACAGGGCGCCAATCCATCGCTGGGCACATACTCACTCACACAGACACACTCTACATGGGGCAATTCTGAGAATTCAATTAACCTGATCCATGTTTTTGGACTGTGGGAGGAAACCGGAGAACCCGGAGGAAACCCACGCGGACACGGGGAGAACATAGAAACTCCACCCAGATGGGGATTCGAACCGGGAACCCCTAGCGCTGAGAGGCAAACGTGCTAACCACTAAGCCACCGTGCCGCCTAAATAAATAAATAACTAAAAAAAAAATTATAAATTGATTTCTGAAACACATTAAAAACAGAAGTATATTTATATCATTTAGTCACATCATGTTTGATTAGGGTTTACCCATATAAAGCATTGGTTTATAGAGCGTTAATTCAACATAGTACCAAAGAAAATAAATGCGGTTTAAAATATTTACTTACTTGCTGAAAGTGCAGAATTCCCTCGTTCAGTATGACATTCTCGTTCATTCTCTAGTCTCTAAAGCAGATCAAAAATATTTAGAAAAACAAAATCATATTTAATTGCCTGAATTCAACCAGTCTTATTACAACAGGTGTAGAAAATTAAGCACTAAGCAATACATTTTGCATATTTATATGCTTTCTAACTACAATGCACAAGGTGAGGTACATAAAGGCAGGATTTGGTTGCCTTAAGTGAAAGGTCTGACCTTAAATCCCATCACGGTCAGACCAAGGATGAACTAGAATAAAGATGGCAATCCAGGTCTTCTCAAATTCTTCATAGATAGAAAAGGGTCCAGTTTACCATGGTTGTCAGTAGGTGTAATGTTTATAGTTATTTTGTCCATGTTGCAAATGTTTTTTTTTCGTTCATTCATTCATTAGTTTCCACTTAACTATGTACTGGTGTTGCGGGGGTTCACCATGCACATCCAGGAGAGAGTGTTTTGGGCGCTAGGCAGATACACCCAGGACACAGCACCAATCCATCACTGGGCACACACACACACACACACACACACACTATATGGAGCATTTTAGAGCATTCAATTTATCTATAATCCATGTTTTGGACTGTGGGAGGAAACAGGAGAGCCTGGAGGAAACCCTCTCAAACACAGGGAGAGCATGGAAACTCCACCCAGATTGGGATTCGAGTCTGAACCCCCAGGGCTGAGAGGCCAATGTGCTAGCCACTACGCCACCATGCCGCCCCATTAATGTTTTCTTAATCACATGAAATACCTTATAAAAAATAAGAATGTCTTAATTATTAGTTCTGTATTAAAAACAACATTCTACTAAATTGTGAAGTTAACAAAAGTTATTAGCCTTTGGTCCTGAAGATTGAGAGTTTAAGTCACAGTTCTAGCATTTTGCCATTTTTAGATGCCTTGAGCAAAGTTCTTGAATTAATTTGTTTAAATCTGTGGTCTCCATGACATCATGAGTTTTGATCAGTCATTAAAAACTACATATGATCTGTGACAGTACATAATTAAAATCATATCATTTAAAAATAATAATTTACATTATGTACTTTTAATATAGCCTGTAGTAATATGTGATTCTGAACAAGTTACTTGCTGCTTCTTACTAAACATTAACTAGTAATTTCCTGTCCTGTAAGGCATCCTTCATGACAAGACATTTATGTCAATTCTTTACAGAATGTGGAACATTTGTAAACTATCTTTACACTGTGAGAGAATCAAAGTCTCTTCAGCTTTTCTGAATTCGATATTAAAAGCTGCTTAAATATGAAAACGGTGGAACCAAGAGCCATGACATGGAATAAATGAGATCCTCTCACCTTTTCTAGCAGCCTCAGTTTCATACGAATCAACTGGTCAAGCTCTGGATCTGCCATTTTTGTGAAATGGCTAAGCTCAGATCACTAGCACTAAATATACATTTACGTCTTTTGTAAACTTACTCTAACTTCTGAGTGACTTCCGTTCCCATGTTTGTTGTGGACTCTGTTCTTGGTTGCCAAAAACATATGCGCATTCCTCCACCCTATGCTGTCGTTACTGGGTTACAGGCTTGGCTTTATTTGCCCCGTTTAGTGTATAGTGTGAAGACAGATACCTCATACAATGAAAGCCAAAGACGTTAAAATTATTTGAAGAAATTAATTCATTCATTATCTCCCGCTTTATCCTCTATTAGGGTCGTGGTGGGGTTCCCCATGCCGATCCAGGGGAGAACGTCTCGGGCGCTGGGCAGACACACCCAGGACAGGGCGCCAATCCATCGCTGGGCACACACTCACTCACACAGACACACTCTATATGGGGCAATTTTGAGAATTCAATTAACTTGATCCATGTTTTTGGACTGTGGGAGGAAACCGGAGAACCCGGAGGAAACCCACGCAGATACGGGGAGAACATGGAAACTCCACCCAGATGGGGATTCGAACCGGGAATCCCTAGCGCTGAGAGGCGAACGTGCTAAACACTAAGCCACCGTGCCGCCCTATTTGAAGAAATAAATGAAGTAAATGACATGGATAAATGAAGGCCTGATAATTGTAAATAACTTAAATAGACTGATATTTGGATTTATTTTATCACACACTTTCTATGGGTTTTCCTTCAAGTAATGAAATGAAAGAATGAAAGTCAAACACATAATCAAAACTACTACATCTGAAATTAATATATTACTATATAATGCCAAGAATTTGAATACAGTCCTCTATTGGGCCTTAAATTTCAACCAAACAATATCCAACTTTATAATTATCCTCTAGCATGAAAATATGTATATACATATATTCATTTATACAATACTAGTGAAAATTTTGGACGCACCTCCTTTTTGCCCCATGTAACGTCCATTTCATTAGTTTCACTTACCGTAAAGATGGACTTTGTAGTTCCACAAGTACAGACTGTAGTCCATCTGTTTGTATACTACAGTACATACTGTGTACCTCCCATTTACTCTCTTTTCTAATGGTCAAGACCCCAATAGTACCACCATAGGGAAGGTAATTTTGGTTGGTGCAATATTCATATCCCAGCAAGGTCACTGAGGTTTTTAAATAAAACTACAGCAGTACTGCTGCACTAAAACCCCCTCACCACATCAGTGTCATTGCAGAACTGACAATAAATAATACACCATCTGAATTATACCTGTTCTGTGATGGTCTTGCCCAATAGAGCACAGAGAACCAACAGGGGACTAACTAAGAAAACAGATAAACTACAGCTCGTAATTGAAAAACTACAAAGTCAATCTTTATGGGAAGTAGAGGAAATAGACAATGGGGCAAAAATACAGTGTCCAATCTTTTGACTGGTACCATATAGATAAACTTTGTAGTTTTTCAATTATGGGCTGTAGTACATCTATTTTTAGAACATGGTTCTAAATTGCTTTTTTATAATTTCATTACCATTTTAATGCTTTAGTTTTAAACCACGGCGGCACGGTGGCTTAGTGGTTAGCACGTTCACCTCTCAGCACTAGGGATTCCTGGTTCGAATCCCCATCTGGGTGGAGTTTCCATGTTCTCCCCGTGTCTGTGTGGGTTTCCTCCGGGTTCTCCGGGTTCTCCGGTTTCCTCCCACAGTCCAAAAACATGGATCAAGTCTATTGAATTCTCCATATTGCCCCATATAGAGAGTGTCTGTGTGAGTGAGTGTGTGCCCAGCAATGGATTGGCGCCCTGTCCTGGGTCTATCTGCCCAGCGCCCGAGATGTTCTCCCCTGGATGGGCATGGGGAACCCCACCGTGACCCTAATAGAGGATAAAGCGGGAGATAATGAATGAATGAATGAGTTTTAAACCACCTCAGGGGAAAGATGCTATTAAACAAACTGTATTTGGAGAGATTAGTACAATATAACACAAATTAGTCTTTATTATTAAGGTAATTAGACCATGGTAGCTCATTGGTTAGGGTGGTGGACTATTAATCTGAAGCTTGTGGGTTCAAATCCTAGGCCTACTTAAGTTACCGCTGTGGGCCTTTAAGCAAGGCCCTTAACCCCAAAAGCACTGAAGATGCTGTGGCAAACCCAGTGTTTGTTTTGTAAGTTCATTCATTCATTCATTCATTCATTATCTCCCACTGAGAGGCAAACGTGCTAACCACTAAGCCACCGTGCCGCCCGTTTTGTACGTTGCTCTGCTGAATAAACAAATGTAAATTTATATGAACTTTAAGGAGGCAGTTTGATTCGGTTGTAACCCGTGTCAAAGCCCGCGCTGCTTTTTTATTTGCTACACTCATTCATTCATTATCTCCCGCTTTATCTTCTATTAGGGTCGCGGTGGGGTTCCCAATGCCCATCCAGGGGAGAACGTTTCGGGCGCTGGGCAGATAGACCCAGGACAGGGCACCAATCCATCGCTGGGCACACACTCACTCACACAGACAGACACACTCTATATGGGGCAATTTTGAGAATTCAATTGACTTGATCCATGTTTTTGGACTGTGGGAGGAAACCGGAGAACCTGGAGGAAACCCACGCAGACACGGGGAGAACATGGAAACTCCACCCAGATGGGGATTCGAACCGGCAATCCCTAGCGCTGAGAGGCAAACCTGCTAACCACTAAGCCACCGTGCCACCCGTTTTGTAAGTTGCTCTGCTGAATAAACAAATGTAAAGTTATATGAACTTTAAGGAGGCAGTTTGATTCGGTTGTAACCCGTGTCAAAGCCCGCGCTGCTTTTTTATTTGCTACACTCATTCATTATCTCCTGCTTTACTCCGGGTTTCCTCCGGAGAACCCGGAGGAAACCCACGCAGACACGGGGAGAACATGGAAACTCCACCCAGATGGGGATTCGAACCGGGAATCCCTAGCGCTGAAGTGAACGAGTCGGAGTGTATTTTGAAAAGATAGAGTGAAGGTAGGAGGGGGAAGATCCAGAAATGGTTCTGTAGGCCAGAGTCAGCGACTTGTACTGAATGCGAGCAGCTACAGGGAGCCAATGGAGGGAAGTGAGTAATGGAGTGACATGAGTTCGCTTGGGCTGGTTAAACACGAGTCGGGCTGCAGAGTTTTGAATTAGTTGAAGAGGTCTGATTGTGGAAGTTGGGATACCGGCAAGTAGTGCATTACAATAATCAAGCCGGGATAAGACTAGGGCTTGAACAAGCAGTTGGGTAGCATGTTCAGTCAAAAAGGGTCTGATCTTCCTTATGTTATAAAGAAGGAATCTACAAGAACGGGCGGTTTTGATAACATGATCAGAGAGTTTAAGGTGGGAGTCTATTGTGAACCCAAGGTTCCGGACCGAATCAGTTGGGGAGATTGTGGAGCCATCAATTTGGAAGGTCAGGTTGTGATGGATTGAGGGTTTAGCTGGACCGCTGGACCGCCTTGCTACACTCATTACAAGTCATAAACATACGGAGCCCAAAAAACTATTAAACAAATTTTCTCCGCAACATAAACTTTTAAGCTGGTTAATGATAAAGTCATTCCGCATCGCCTCAGGAATTTTATTGGCGCGTGTTTAACCCCGCGAACGCCGCCGCTTCAAACTGAGGACGGTTTGTTTGGTGGCTCAGGTGCGCGTGCCCCGTCCACCGATTTTATTCGTTAAGTCTTCCCAGCCTCGCTCACGGATTGGCCGGCAGGCTCGGAAAAAAACCATAAGGGCGGTGCCACTGAGGCTTCGCGGCCATGTTGAAATTTGCACTGACAGTTATTTGCTGCAGTTGGTCGCTGGAAGTTGGAGACAAAGCTGCAGCTTTACCGCCTAACTCCGCTTTTTCTTATAGCCTCGCGTTTTTTTAAGCGTTTATGAACCATTCTCTTTCACGACGATGGACCAGGAGGAACGGCGGCGGAAAGTAGAGGCTGGTAGAGCTAAGGTTGGAGGCAACAAAGTTTAATTCTGACCGATTAGCCTTTGGTTAGCATTTATTGCTAACCAACGGTATATTATTTTGTGTGCTATATAAGCTACACTGGATTGTTTTAAAATAATATTCAGCTTTTTGCGGTGTTTTAAACTGGCTCATTAGTTGAGCTTTGAAGCAGGTCGTCGTTATTTTATTTTGGGGACGAATCAAACTATAGCTACAAGTCCCATTGCTGTATTTATGTTACGGACAGTTTCATTAAATAACTAACTTTTTTGTTTAGGTAAAATTATCAACCACCAATAATAAGTTAAAGAATAAAAAGCTTTACTTTTCACACACTTAACGTTTGAACCTTTAAACCAGTTTTAAACATGCAGTACCATTCATTTGGTTCAGTACAATTCAATTTAACTATAGTTTTAATTTCAACTTTCATGGTAAACAACTATTAAAACTAAGGTATTCTATGACTGATACTGCGTGGGACTAAATGTCCACTGCAACTATATAAACTATAGTCACCTGTACTGTAATCTGAAGACTTCAGTTGTGAACTTCATCAGGTGCAGCAGTGCTGCTGGAGTTTTTCAACCACTGGTTATTCACTTTATTAAACACATTAACCTATATCATGTCATAGAATCAGAGCTAATATCTTATGTTCTGTTGGTGTTGGCCATCCTCTAATCCATAGGTGTCAAATTTATGACCCGTGGGACTTATCCGGCCTGCAGTCCAATTATATTCATTCATTATCTCCCGCTTTATCCTCTATTAGGGTCGCGGTGGGGTTCCCCATGCCCATCCAGGGGAGAACGTTTCGGGCGCTGGGCAGATAGACCCAGGACAGGGCGCCAATCCATCGTTGGGCACACACTCACTCACACATACACACTCTATATGGGGCAATTTTGAGAATTCAATTAACTTGATCCATGTTTTTGGACTGTGGGAGGAAACCGGAGAACCCGGAGGAAACCCACGCAGACACAGGGAGAACATGGAAACTCCACCCAGATGGGGATTCGAACCGGGAATCCCTAGCACTGAGAGGCGAATATGCTAACCACTAAGCCACCGTGCCGCCCTCCAATTATATCTTGCTTGTAAAATTTTCATTGATCTATTATTATTGTTAATCGCCTGGCGATATGGTATTTTGGACTCATATTTTAAATTTGTATGACTTTGATAACTTTTTTTTGTGGAGAGCATAAATATTAAAAGTTTAAGTTCATTTTCCTTAAACGTCCCAAGAGCAAAGAATGTTTTGATTTGTAATTTTTACTTTGTAGAAAATCAATTTTGTGTAAAACACATGTTTTTTGCAGCATGTTGTAACGATTAATAATTTTGACTAGATGTTTTTATAGAGAGCAAAGTATTTGAAGTTATATTAAGTTTATTTATTGTGGAATAAAATTCCTGTGTGTTTTTATTCCTATTCATGTTTTTAGAAGATATTTACTGTTGGTGTGTTTAATAAATGTTTCTCCTGTTTGGCCAGCGTCCTACTGTGTGTTTTGACTTTTGGCCCCCGGTGCTATTGGGTTTGACACCCCTGCTCTAATCCCTCATCAGTGCTCACATCATCAATGTTGCTGGTGATGAACATTTCATTGGTGGACTTTTTTATTGCCATTTTGTAGACATTTTTTGTAATAATTTAATAGTTGGGGTCAGCACACAGGATCAGTCATGATACAGTCCCCCTGGAACAATAAAGTGTAAAAACATTGGGAAATGTGCTAGAGTACGGGTTTGAACACTCAATCTTAAGATTGATAGTCCAACACCATAATCACGAAGATGACACTCCCTCAGTGCAACATGTAAACACATCAGCAGCAGGTCAGTGTCACTGCAGTGCTGAGAATCATCCACCACCCAAATTGTAGCTGATCTGTTTTGGGGTAGGGGTCCTGATCATTAGAGAACTGAGTGCAGGAATCTGTGCTGTAATCTGTGCAGCACTATATAATGCATGTATATAGTACAATTGGAGCTAATAAAATAGACAATAAGAAGAAACAAGTAGGTTTACTCAATAAATTGTCTGATGAAGGAATATATCAGCTATAATACAATCATTATTCTCTATACATCAGTTACAATTGTTATTTATAACCTTAATGCTGACTCGTTCTGAAAGAAAATGGCAATGTTTCCATGGTGATTTCACATCATTCAGCCCATAATGTACGCTTTTAGATGGTTGAGCACAACTCGGTTCACTCAACCATGAACTCCTATCTAGTTATAAATCAAACCCATTCAAAGTTTAAAGTAAATTTTACCCCCTTCCCACACTAGCTGTGCACATTACAGGTGCACATGAACTTTATGATTACGTTTGCTGAAGGTTAAGTACATTTGTTCGAGTATATCTGCTCACTCATGTATGATGATTCTTACATTTAAATCTAGGTCAGATGCACAAGATAACCTGGGGGTGTCTCTGGGCTGTTGCTCTCTGTGGCCTTGCATTAACATGCAATTTGCTCCACCTCTTTTTTGTATTGCATTTTGGTGAATTTAACGTTCTCGATGTTGTAGATGAATTGGTTTGAGGTGTTTTAATAGCTTGCTGGGTGAATTAATGCTTTTTGACCGGTGCTTTGATGTAGAATGGATTCATGACATCAGGGATGTGCACTGTTTTACATGTACTTTAATCTGTCGTAAGCTGCTTAAGGACGCAATAGCAGGAGGACTTGTCGAATTGTGTGGGGCACAGATTTGTGTTTTTACTTTTTTGGCCTGGCTTTAGTGAAAACATGGACCTCGTACAGTGAAAACATGGACCTCGTACCTTTTTAGGGGGTTATATAATTTCAGTATTTACTGGCAGTTTGATTTTTCTTTAAGTTTAGTACCCTGGATTGGAGCAAGACAGAGAAGAATTCACATTAGGCATGGGCTTGTCATTGAGAGAACATGCTCATTGTGTCTTATTGCTGCTTCTTCCTGATGTACCTTTCCATCTATCTGTCTTTTAACCTGTGGCACAGCTTGCACACTTCAGACAGCGACGGGCGAAAAGTGACGGTGCGAAGGCGACGAAAAAGACGCCGAAGAGGAAGAGTCAGACTCTCCAGACGGATGATTGGTCAGCACAAGACTGTCACCTAGTAGACGAGGACAAGGTGGAGGATGAGACTCGGACTGTTTGTGTCAATGGACAAAAGAACCAGAAAGACTTTGAGGTTTGGTTTTACCTTATTATGAGCTAGTTTATATTTTGTATTGTATTACTTGTCCTGTTTATTGAAACGCATCTGTGGGTCAGACGGTGATGTAAGGTGTGATTTTAATTTTTATTTTTATTTATTTGGGCTCATAATCTCCATTCTAGTCCATCCTAAGAATTTTAGATAATGTTCAGTTCAGGGCTCTGCGTGGGGCAGATGAGTTATTTCACACCAGACTTGGTCATGCCATTATGCTTTGGGACACAGGCATGTGTATTTATTTATTTTTTGTTAGTGCCCTATTGGTTGTGCTTTATTGGTCAAAAAGCAGATGTACAGCCTGTAATTTGAAAATTTGCAAAGTCTATCTTTATGGAAGAAGACATCTTTTGACTGGTAATGTACATATATAAGGCATTGAAGTGTGTGTGGTTTTACACTGATGTTTTTAAGAAGAATTTGGGTGAGAGGGTTTCACCTTAGAACAAGGTTCTGAATTGCTTTTTATATATATATATATATATATATATATATATATATATATATATATATATATATATATATATATATATATATATATTTTCATTACCATTTTAATGCTTTAGATTTAAACCACCTCAGGGGAAAGATGCTATTAAACAAACTGTATTTGTGTGGAGAGATTAGTACAATATAATACACATTAGTCTTTATTATTAAGGTAATTAGACCATGGTAGCTCAGTGGTTAGGGCGGTGGACTATTAATATGAAGCTTGTGGGTTCAAATCCCAAGCCTACTGAAGTTACCGCTGTGGGCCTTTAAGCAAGGCCCTTAACAATAAATGCTCTGAAGATGCCATGGCAAACCCAGTGCTTGCATTGTAAGCTGCTTTGGATAAAAGTGTCTGCTGAATAAACAAATGTAAGGTTATATGGACTTTAAGGAGGCACTTTGATTCGGTTGTAACCCGTGTCAAAGACCGTGCTGCTTTTTTATTTGCTACACTCATAACGAGTCGGAAACAAAATACCCCTAAAAAAAACTACTGAACAAATTCTCTCTGCAACATAAACTTTTTAGCTGGTTAATGATAGTCTTTCCGCATCGCCTCAGGTATTTTATTGCCGTGTGTTTAACCCCCGCGAACGCTGCCGCTTCAAACTGAGGACGGTTTGTGCGCGTGCCCCGTCACAGGTGCGCATACCCTGTCACAGCCGCACTCACGGATTGGCCGACAGGCCCTGAGAAAACCATAAGGGCGGGGCCACTGAGGCTTCGCAGCCATGTTGAAATTTGCACTGACAGTCATTTGCTTCAGTTGTTTGCTGGAAGTTGGAAACAAAGCTGCAGCAGGGCTCTGTGTGGGGCAGATAAAGTCTTTCACACCAGACTTGGTTATGCCATTATAAAAATAAACATTATGCTTTGGGACACAGGCATGATGGAATTAAAAAATTCCATCCCCAAAGTTGAATGCATTAAATTAAGCAAAACTGATTTAATAGACATTGGCAACTGGATTTAATTACTTATTGAAATTAATAGATTAAAAGGTATTTAAAAATGTATTTGGTATATTAAAGCAAAAAGCCCCGATAGGGCATGTATTATTGTGAGTAAATCATGGGAAAGCGATTGTTACACCCCTTTCCTGTCATTTATTCACAGTAATGCACACCCTCTCATTCCTTATTGCTTTAATAAAAGTTACGAACACACTATAATGAAAAAAACAAAAAACAAGGTTTGATTGATAAATGTGTATAGAAAGTATAATAGTTCACTTCAGTGTCTTAATCTAGTCCATTTTTTTTGAACACTGACCCTGAGTACAGGATTCTGGTTTCTCTAACAGTCAAAAACGCCATCTAGTGGCCAAATTGCATAATGCAGTTTATAAAATAACATCAGGAAAATAATGTATTGTATATCATGCATTGATATGAATGTGAAGCAGTCAGAGGTATACATTATAATTAATATATAATTAATGTTAAAATGTCATGGCTGGACAAATGGCTCAGCCAATCATATTTAAGGACCAGAAATAAGTTTTATAAATTTACAGAATACAACATTGTAAACCTGAGATCTTTACCTACTGGTTCTTTAGTTGGTTTTGTGCTGTCATGCAATTCAGTTTGCTAAGCAGCTAACTGTAGCTTGTTCTTAGTTTCATTACTGTAACTACACTTTTTTATGATCAACCCTGTAGCAGTCTTCTGGTATTGCTGAACACCCGGCATGTCGGTCTGAAAAAGCACCAGATCCAGCAGATACAATGGCAAGGAGCATTTTACCTGGAGACAGGACTGAGGAGGAGGAGGCTTTTGAGACAGCAGACCTACTTGGAGAAATCATAGTAACACATACCAGCAAAGAACAATTGAAGGTTGGATTTATTTGTTAATGATGGTTTACAGTGAACATATTTAAATGGTTTGTCTTATGATAGTTTAGCCAATTCAAGATGAATACTACATGCAATCTTTTAACCTGACCACAACTTTTAAACAGTTTAATCCACCACCTTGTATTCTCTGTAATATGAGGTAATTTTAGATTCATACAGCTGTGTATCTTTTAGACATCAGAAAGTAGAATTTAGTAAGTAATTAGTTTAATACAGTGGTTCTTAAACTATTTAGACCAAGTAGCACCCATTATCAAGCCAAAACTGTTAACTACCACCTGTTTTTTGGAATGACGTATGGCAAACATCAATTGGGTGCGAGGGTGTGGCAATAGTGTGACTAAATCGTAAAAAAGAGATATTGTTGGGTGCCTTGCAGTTACACATGTCTGCTATAATTTATTCACAATAATACATGATCTGGACAGCATGGTGTCTTAGTGGTGAGCACGTTCTCCTCTCAGTGCTGGGGATTCAGGTTTGAATCCCAATCTGGTTGGAGTTTGCATGTTCTCCCCGTGTACGTGTGGGTTTCCTCGGGGTTCGCCGAGTTATTCTTACAGTCCAACATCATGGATTCAAGGTAAATTGGCTGCTCTAAATTGCCCCATAGATATATGACTGACTGAGCGAGCCCAGTAATGGATTGGCGCCCTGTCCTGGGTGGATCTGCCCAGCGCCTGAAACATTCTTCCCTGGATGGACATGGGTCACGCCCCCTCGACTCTAAGATAATAAGAATAAATACACAACCTCAAGTGTCTTATTGCTTTTATGAAACTTTTACAAACGTACTATAATAAATAAGCAAGTTTTGATTCATGAATGTTTAAAATGCTAATAAACTGGACTACGGGAAGTAATGTAATCTCTCTTTTTATTTTTTATTTTATTTTTTTATAAACAAACACTGATAATGTTTCTCTCTAAAAAATACTGTCATCTAGTGGCCAAGTTACAGAACTCAGTCAATAAAATATTGGGGAAATATAATGCATGTCTATACCATTGTCTGGCGTACACCTTGTGCTACTTTGTGTACCACCGGTGGTAAGCGTATGACCGTTTAAGAACCACTGGTGTAATAAGTTCAGGGGGACAGTTTAAGCAGATAGGCTTTATTTTGCCTACAAGTATGTTTTCCATCAAATACTGGGCTTTAACGGTATTGCAATTTTACATGCATGGTCACAGGTAGAAAACACAATCGCTCTTTCTCCAGCTCGCTCACGGCCTCCTTTTACTAGGACACAGCAGGAGAGATAATTAGTCATTACCATTTACCTGAACCGTGTTTGTGAAATAACCAAGTGTTTTAGTTTCTCAACATATAAATGTAATCAACATGGTGCCTACTAGTAGATCACATCTATTCACTATTCACACTATTGTGAAGACGACTTGTGTAAATAGGATTCATGTAAACATTATCGTAATTCAGTACTTTGTGATTTTGGAATAAAGTAAGCATATTTTTAAAATTCTGAGTAATAAGTGTTTGTTTCCATACATTTTATATCAGCAACTCCAGGCTGCGGTGGAGAAGCGCAATGAAATTATCTCACAGCTCAGCATTAACCTCCAGGCAGCACTAATGAGCAGAGACCAGGTGCAGCTGGAAGCCCAACAATTGACAGACCAAATACAAGAACTACAGCAACAACTACAACAGGTAATTTAATTTGGACTTATGAACATAATTTACTCTGAAGATAAAAATTAGAGAACAATGTATAAACATAATTTTTTTTCCTGAAATAATCTAATCCACAATGATGAATAACAATTATTTTTTGTAAGGGGTACACCATGCCAATAGAACAGCATTTTACAAAATAACTAAAGTTTTTAAACAGAAAACCTTTATTTTGCAAAAACTTGCATTCAATTTGCCACGTAGCTTCATGAGAAATCAAACTCCTGCTGCTGAAAACATTCCCCGAACCCCAACACTTCCTCCTCTACCTGACTGAATCAGTCTTTCCCTAGTTTGTTGACAAACATAATGTTTCCCAGCGTGTTTGAAGCACGCTGATGAAATTTTTTTGCTGCACTATAGGGCTGCAACTAACGATTATTTTGATAACCGATTAATCTGTCATTTATTTTTTCGATTAATTGATGAATCGGATAAAAAAATATTCAATAAATGTCATCTAAATAGCCCAGAGAGCAATTAAACACAAACACACACACACACACACACACACACACACACACACACACACAGAGACACAATATGTAGCATTGTGTGTTAATAAAAAAAAAAACTAAATTGCACAAATTTGAGTAGCTCTAATACGTTACCTAATCCCCATCTAAATGCAGTTCATCCTCCCTCACTCCCATAGAGTGCAGTGTCCTCATTCATACTTTGTCAGAAAATTAAAGCTTAATTTATTAATTTCCACCATTGTGTACAAGTTGTATGTATTTATAAAGCACATTTAAACACTGCTTAAGCTAATTAAACAAAAGTAAATAGTAACACGTTCTCAATCACTGTTATTATCCAGTTAATAGCCATTACGTTGATTCACTTCAAAACCAAGGATTGGGATATTGTAGTGATATACTCTGCTGTTGAGCTCCATTGGTGGCTCCAACATGTTTAGTTTCAGGTGGTGTACCATCACTGTGGTCCTCTTGTGCAGATCAAATCATTTTGCATGTTATACGTTCTTTAGTTATGTGAAGCGTGAAGTGCTCCCACACTTTTGATGATTTAAGCCGAAGCTTTTCTTTCTGCGTCGGTCATGTTTCATTTGTTAACTTTGTTAAACTTATTTCCTAGATTCCACCTCCACTCCGCCTCGTTCCTTTCAACCCGCTTTTAATTTATTTTTTCAGCGCTGCAGGTTACATAAATGGTTACGACATTGAGTAACGCATAAATTGTGTGACACAATGAATCGACAATGAAATTTGTTGTCGACGTTTTCCATAATTGATTTTTCTCGATTTTCTCGATTCGTTATTGCAGCCCTACTGCACTATACTGTGGTGTCCGATCGTGTACTGATTTCTATGATTGTGTCCTTGAATTCAGCATGTAAGAGTTTAGGAGGGCTGCCTGTTCCTCATATATAAATATTGAAAGAATATTAGTTTAGATGTTTGTTTATTCCTTAGGCCAAAGAGTATCTTCGTAGTAAAAGTCTTGGATGGCTGGAGATGTCTCAGGCTCAGCAGTCCCAGATCCTTTGTAAGGATGATTCACAGCAACAGGTATATAAAGATTTAATATATGCAATTATGCAACTAATAACATCTGACCCTAATTCTATGAGCTTTGTTTTTAGTTCATAGTTGCAAACAGTTGCTTATATTATAACCTTTGCTTTTGAAGGTAACTAAAGAACCAGAGGGTCTCTTGGCTCAAAAGGAAATGGAGATCACGGTTCTCCAGCAGAAGTTGGGTGTGATGGAGGATTCGCTTTCCCAGCTTCAAAACACCTTCATATTAAACAAGTCTCCAGTCAAATCAAAAGTCTTACACCATGGTAACATGCTGTCTGGTTCTGAGCAAAGTCCAGAGGGTAAAGTCGATTTTGAATCCGACGCACTGCTACAGAAATTAAAATCCGATCTGCTCGAAGAACAACAGAATAGCCAGCGGGAGAAGCAACGCGTGGAGAGCCTACAGAGGATTGTGATGGAGCTTGAAAGTCAGCAAGTTGAGCTCAAGACTCAGTTGAGGTTAGTCCAGGCTGATTTAGAGAGCTCTCAGAAACAGTGTGAGTTGCAGCAGTACAAAGACGAAAAAGAAAAACTAAACCAGGATGTGGCTCATCTGAATGATTTGGTCCAAGAGCTGCAGGACAGGCTTCGAGAAGAGGAAGAAATCGGGGAGCAGCTCCGTGCCAAACATGAGGCTGAACTCGCCAACTATGAGCTGCGGCTACAGTCTCTGGAGGAGGAACGGGTTTTGAATATAGCACAGTTAGCAGAAACGCACGAAGCCGCTTTTAAGAATCTGAAAGAGGAGCATTCCAAAGAGGTCGGGCGTATACAGGAGCTGCTGGAACATCTTCAGCAGCATAACAGCTTGCTTGCTCAAGATAATGTTTCTGAGGAGTTTGGTCTTAGTCTTAACCGCTCAAATCCTTCCAAGAGCAGAGCAATGAAGTGACCACCAATGGAAGTGCCGCTCAAGCTGAGCTAAGCATGAACACTTCACATCTGAGCAATGAAGATCAGATTGATCTGATGGATAGATACTTGGCAAACGCTGTACAACATGAAAGCTCTTGGCTGGAACAAAGTATGGCGCACAGGTTTGATTTGCAAAGTGATGTTGCACTTTCCTTATCTGGAATTTCCACCCACCATGATTCCCAGGGCAACATTCCATCTGTGATGGAAGGCCAACCATCGAACGAAGGTGGAATGTCTTTCACTCATGTTCACTGGCAAACCCTTAATTCTACTTCAAAAGACACAGATGGTGCAGGAGGGAGTCTAGATTTGGACAACGAGCAACTGATCCAGAGGTTTACAGACCTAACTAATCAGTTGGAAGAGAAGGAGAAACAGCTGGAAGTTCTTCAAGAAGAGGTGCAACGCTCTGCTGAGGAGGTGGAAGAGGCGAGGGAGCGGTGGAGAAAAGCTTCTGAGGAGCTTGAAGAAGTAAAATGGGAGCTTGAGACTGAACGGGAGAAGAGGCTTCAATGTGAAGAGTTAATCAGCCAAAAAGAGCATGAACAGGACAACCTTAAGCACAAGCTTAGCTTCCTAGGAAGCCAGCAAGTGTTTCTGCAAGACAGCGTCATCAACTTGTCCACGGAGGAGCCTCGAAAGGAACTTCAAAACGAGAAACTCAGACTGGTAATGCAGCTGAAACAGCAAGAGCAGCTGGTCGGGAACCTTCAAGAGCAAAAAGACACGGTGAGCAGTGAAGATGGGGCGCAGTTCAGCCGGCAGCTCTCGTACCTGCAGGTTCAGAGGGACCAGATCTTGGCTCATCTGGAGAGTCTTGGAGAGAGCAATCCAGCTATGTCTGTGATGCTAGGTCAAAGAACGCTTGAGCTGGAATCAGCCAATAAGGAGAATCAGCAGCTTCGAGCAGAGGCTGAAGAAAGAGCTGAGAATATAGAGAAGCTGGAAAAGGTGAAAGGGGATTTGGAGGCCAGGTTGGTGTGTCTTGAGGAGACCATCACAAGCGTGGAGGAGGCCTTGAGTCAGAGGTCTGAGGAGAAAGAAGCTCTGAAAAACCAGCTGCAGGCAATGAACGAGCAGATCACGAGCATGGAAACGGTTCTGAGAGCAGAACTCGAAGACTTTGAGGTTTGGATCTTTTCCTATTTATATATAATAAAGTTAAGATTTATATTATATTTATTAAAATAAGATTTTTTTATTCTCGCTCACATTTAATAAATGCTTGAAACTAGGGTCAACCACCACCATATATATGAATCTGAATACTTTTAGCAGATTTTGCATACACAACAAAATGTCCAGACATTCCTCTGTATTTTTAAAAATGTAACTAATTCTGTTTTTGCTGTATTGTGGTATTTTGTGCTATATCTGTTGCTAAATTTCTAATTAGGAAGCATTTAAAAGCATACGAGTGTGGGAAGGTTTTATGAAGCCCTTAATACAAAAATCATTCATTCATTATCTCCCGCTTTATCCTCTATTAGGGTCGCGGTGGGGTTCCCCATGCCCATCCAGGGGAGAACATCTCGGGTGCTGGGCAGACAGACTGAGGATAGGGTGCCAATCCATCCCTGGGCACACACTCACTCACACAGACACACTCTATATGGGGCAATTTTGAGAATTCAATTGACTTGATCCATGTTTTTGGACTGTGGGAGCAGACCGGAGAACCCGGAGGAAACCTACGCAGACATGGGGAGAACATGGAAACTCCACCTAGATGGGGATTCGAACCGGGAATCCCTAGTGCTGAGAGGCGAACGAGCTAACCACTAAGCCACCGTGCCGCCATACAAAAATCAAATAATTATAATTCCGCTACATTGCGGGGTCTCTGAAACATAACCCCTGCGATTTGTGGGATACTGCACAATGCTCATTGTTAAAGAAATGGAATTGTTTCTGTCTGACTTCACATCTTGAACAGAGGATTGAGCATGGAGATGCAAGTTTACTTAAGAAAAAAAAATCTCTCAAATTAGTGTTTTAATGAGGTTGGGTATTAATCGTTGGGTTGCAGGTGTTTTTTTTTTTTATTAATTTACATTTATATAGTTCTGGTTATCTGTAAATGTGAATGATGCTGCTGAGTATGCGTTAGCATGTTTAAATGTTTAAGTGCCGACAAACTGTATTTGATCTACCCGGTTTGCTCCTGTACTGGTGTAAATCAAACTGTTGTTTGCCCCCTTATGCTTCACCTCTAAACTGCGCTACACTTAGCATGGCTGCTTAGAAGTGTGTACAGCCGTAGACTCGCAACTTTGCTCAGGAGTACAACTGTCCTCTTAATTTTAGTTATGCCTTGTTCTTGTTTTTTTTTTTTTTTGGGCCTTCACACATTCCTATAGAAAATATGTACAGATGTCTTCATCATGCATCTGTGCATATCAGAACATGTAGTCCGCCCCGAACGGTTCAGGACTAATGCGTTATTCCATTACACAACAAATATGTACAGTATCTATCTATTTTTAGTTTAAATGTTTTTCATGGGGTGGCAAGGTGGCTTAGTGGTTAGCATGTTCACCTCTCAGCACTAGGGAATCCCAATCTGGGTGGAGTTTCCATGTTCTCCCCGTGTCCGCATGGTTTTCCTCCGGGTTCTCCGGTTTCCTCCCACAGTCCAAAAACAAAAACATGGATCAAGTTAATTGAATTCTGCAAATTGCCCCATATAGAGTGTGTCTGTGTGAGTGTGTGTGCTCAGCGATAGATTGGCACCCTGTCCTTGGTGTATCTGCCCAGCGCTCGAGACGTTCTCCCCTGGATTGGCATGGGGAACCCCCCCCCGCGACCCTAATAGAGGATAAAGCAGAAGATGATGGATGGATGGATGTTTTACATGAAGGGTTTTGGGCGTAGATGATGAATGCTACTTGTTTAACTTGTATTGTATGCATTTAAGTTGATGTAGCAGAATTGAGATGTTGGAATTTGGAAGTTCTCAGTCTTGGAGACCATATGGATCGTTTCTGAATATTTGTTTTGTTCCTTCAGGTTCAACTTGAAGCAAAGACTAAAGAACTTGAGGAGATGAAAGCGGTTGTAGAAAAGGCAGAACACGAGCATATGGAGAAGGAGAGTACTTTGCAGAAGGAGTTGGAGCTGCTCAGAGAAAAACATGAATATGAGAGAAGTGCACTTGAGGAGAAACATGAGAAAGAGGTGTGTGTTTATTGACTCTTGGGTGTATTGGGCTGATTTGACTGCTAACTAAATGACTCACAAGTGACATTTGTTTATTGATTTATACAGTTTTCTACAGTAGTTCATCACCTCAAAGCAGCTCTGTAGTGTTCTAACCTGTTTGAAAATTAAGTCCTTGTGAGAACCAAGGCTTAGTGGGGTAATCACCCCTATGTAGATGGTCAAAGTTGGCAGTGTAGGGACACTAACATACAAAATGTATGTCATTAAGTGTCCATTTATAAACAAGTCTATTAAATAAAATGGATTAACAGATTTTATTTCAGTTGTTACATTTCATTGAATACCTTCGATTCCTTGTACAAAAACCTCCTGACAGGAATAAATGCACCACTAAATGCAATTATGTGAACTTAAAAGATTTATGTAACTTGATTTAAAATGATGTACATGACACAACCACAAAAAAGGGGAGGGGGCAGCATCAAATAACAATCAGGTTTGATGATTTTATAGTGTAGTTGGTTTTCTGCATAACTTCTGACTTGTAATGTTCTCATTTGTAAGTAGCTTTGGATAAAAGCGTCTACTAAATGTAAATGTACATGACCCAACCCATGTACCGCCATCAAATGGCTTAAATATGCTGAAATGGCATAAAACATGAATTGATTCTTTGTATTAATGAAACATCTTAATAATCTTTGCATCAACATCCAGGCAGGACTGCAAACCTGCGGCTCCAATAAAAACCAGGTTTTGTCCATTGAAGACCCTTTGCGACCATTTTATGTCATCGCTGTTAAATTCCAGTGTTGTGGATAAGAAACTCCTCAAATGAAATCCGATAATACGGTCATTGAGGAGCAAACAGAATTGGACTACCTTTTTATGTATCAACTCATGATTTAATATTAAAGTGTTTGGTGTCTTATTATAACACAGTCATCTATATATCCTGACAATTATTGTTTTTACTTTATTACTGTAACTTCAAATCATTTTTTTTCTTTACTCTGAAATACCAACATGTGTAATAAAGCATTTTAAAGGCTTTTAATTCAAGAACAAATTACAAATGTGCATTTAAGTGTTAGAAAGCTGTATACAGCTTTAGTCATCAAAAAGTGCATGGCCATGAGCATTTACTTCATAGATATGCATTCCCAGTGTGTGTTTCACAAATTGTGCAAAAAAACAGGACATAAGACAAAAATGAAATCGCTCGTTTGTCCACATGGTGGCAACAAAATACCATAAAACACATGAAGTCTTGGTTTCTTAGTTTGCTTCGCACTCCTACTCATTCATACATTCATTCATTCATTATCACCCGCTTTATCCTCTATTAGGGTCGCGGTGGGGTTCCCCATGCGCATCCAGGGGAGAACGTCTCGGGCGCTGGGCAGATACACCCAGAACAGTGCGCCAATCCATCGCTGGGCACGCACTCACTCACTCACTCACTCAAACACACTCTATATGGGGCAATTTAGAGAACTCAATTAACTTGATCCGTGTTTTTAGACTGTGGGAGGAACCCGGAGAAAACCCACACGGACACGGGGAGAACATGGAAACTCCACCCAGATGGGGATTCGAACCGTGCCGCCTCATTCATACAGCTATATAAATGATATCAAATTGATATTTAAATAATTTCTCATTGGTCTGTTGACATTAACCAAAAACGAAAATGTGGTTTCAATCCAGCACTAGATTCATTTTGACGGCCAATGCCCCATAGTTTTGATACAGAGGTTTATTGTTAATGACTAATTTAATTTCAATTTAAATCTTAATTGCCATTTCCCATTTAAGGTGCAGGACTGGGCTTTGCGGCTTGGAAAAGGAGCTATCTGTTCTTCGGTGCAATCTGGAGGAAGAGCAGAAGAAGCAGATCAACCTCATTAAACAGGTGAGGACCATTTTATTCCCCTCATGACTTGATATGTTCTGTGTAAAGTGGATTCTGAGTTTGTATTCATTTTAAACAGTATGTATTTAGGTTTGTTTGGTCAGCTTGTATCCTTTTCTTTCAGGTGCATGAGCGAGAGTATCAGCGGGAACTGGAGCAGCAAGCGGCTCAGCACAGAGAGGAACTCGAGCAGCTGAAGGCCGAGCTGTCTGATGAAATGAGGGACAGCATGGAGGTTGCACATCAGGCTGAGCTGGCACAAGGACAGGTAATATAATTAATAATATGTTATGCCTAATGATGCCTCTGGATATTACTTCCCATCCAGAGGAGAACGTTTCAGGTGTTGGGCATATACACCCAGGACAGGGTGTCAATCAATCGCTGGGCACATTCACCCAGAACACACTATATATGTGACAATTTAGTACATTCAATTTACCTTGAATCCATGTTGTTGGACTGTGAGGACACCCACACAGACATTGGGAGAACATGGAAACTCCATCCATTTTGGGATTTGTACCTGAAGGATCTAGCTAACCACTAAGTCACTGTGCCGCCCAAATGAATGTACTGTTTTTTTTTTTCAATAAAATAACTCTTGAACGCATGGCAAGAACCCTTGAAAGGCTAAAATGTCTTAATGTCTAAAAGGTCCTGGGTTTGAAAAAGGCAAAAACCCTTTTTAGGAGGAACCCAATGTGCAGGTATGTTAAGTAGCAGCCTTAAACTGACTTGCTGAGTTATTCATTTGTTCTTCAGTCCCAGAAGACGCTGGAGCTGGAGGCTCTGCGCCTGAGCCTGACCAACATGCACACCACACAGCTGGAACTCACCCAGAGCAATCTGCAGAAGGAGAAGGAAGCCGCGCTCACTGAACTCCAGACCAGTCTGAGAGAGAAGTGGGCGCAGGAGAATGCCATACTCCAAACCCGACAGCAGTTTGAGCTGGAGAAGCTCCGTGAACAGAGTCGAGAGCGGGAGACACAAATTCAACTGCAGCATCAGCAAGAAATCAGTAAGCAGAATTGCTGGTTATGTTGTTTCTATGTATATTTAACTGGTAGACCCCGTCCTTAAATCTGATTGGCTGAGTCGTTTGACAATAATATACCTCTGACAGCTTCACATTCATTCATAAACCTGTTCTGAATTTTTTTTAAAAAGTTCTGTAATTTTGCCACTAGATGGCAGTTTTTGATTGTTAGAGAAACCTGAATTATATTACTCAGTAATTTTGTGTTAACTTTAAAAAACCAGACTAGATTACATCACAGAAGACCAGTTTATTGACACATTTGACACAAACCTTGTTTTTATATATATATATATATATATAATTTATTTGTTTTATTTTATTTTATTGTGTTTATAACCATTATATTAAATCAATAAGGCACGAGAGGGCGTTCATGTTTTTAGATGGATGGATAGAAGGCTAACATCCAGCACATGGAACTGCATTTTGGAAAATGTCTGGCTTTCCTGTTCAAAAAAAAAAATCTGTTCCATTGTACAAAGTCTATAAATGTCTAGTTTGTAGTGGAATGACCTTACTGGCCTGCATAGAGCCCTAACCTTTAATAGTGTGGAATACTGATTTATTCATCTTGTGCATCATCTGTGTGACCTTGCAAATGTTCTGGGTAAATATGTCAGAAATTAAACCCATTATTTCTGCACTCGGTGGAAAAACAAGACTAATGATTTTAGCTTTTGCATGGGTGTCCCTATACTTTTTGAAAAATTTGTGTAAATTTGTTTATTAACTCTGGTTTTCTTTTTAATAGCTCAGCTGAAGAGAGAGTGGGAACAACAACTCCAAGATGAGCGGACTTCTGTGGGGCAACAACAGGACAATAAACTCAAGGTAACTGGATTTCTGGGTATATTGAATTTTTTATATCATACTGTGCTCTGGTGGTTTACTTTATTTTTATTTTTATTTTTTTTTCCTTTCTTCTTTCTTGTTTTAGGAGCTCCAGGAAGCTCTTCGTAAAGCTGAGACAAGTCTGACTGAAGCTCAGCAGAGACTTGAAGAGCTTCAGTCCTCTAAAGAGGAGGAGCTGAAACATCTGGAGCGGGAGTTAAATCAAGCCTGGGCTGACCGGGATTCTGCAGCTCGTACGTTTTTACCTAACTTTATAAAACTAACCTTAATTCATCATGTAATCAATAGCAGTATGGTTGTGTACTGCATGTATGAGGTCAGATAATAATGTTGGGTCAAAGGGCCTAGCTTGCAATCTCATTTAAAGTTTATCGTAGTGGTTTAATGTGTGACGCAGTCTGGTTCTTCCACACTGACTCACCCACCTTGCATTGTCCACTGGGACAGAAAAGGGCATTCTGTAAATGGTTCCCACAAAATGTTATGGTGTGTCCATGTGCGTATGTGTATATTTGTGTGTGTGTGTGTGTATATGTGTGTGTATATATATATATACAGTTGTGATCAAATTTATTCAACCCCCAATGCTGCGAAGGGTTTTATGGAATTCAGTGCACATTTGTAATTGTGTTCATAATGAAATGTTACAAGGACTTGTTTAAGAACTAAATGCAACTAAGATAGCATCAATTGTTTTTGTCATAAAGTATTAAATGGCCTTTTTGTGATTTCTTCATTGACACAATTATTCAACCCCTTTACAACTACCACTCATAAGAACAGAGGTTCATTCCAGTGTTTTCAATCAGGTATTGAAAACACCTGTGGATGTCAACGAGCAGCAATAAAGCATGATAAGCACCAATTAGGCAGATTTAAAAGGACTGTGATACTCAGCTCCTTCTAGACATCTACTGGTGTGTTTACAAGCATGGTGAAGGCAAGAGAATGGTCCCAGAAGACAAGAGAAGAGGTTATTGCTCTTCACAAGAATGGCAATGGATATAAAAAGATTGCGAAGTTGTTAAATATTCCAAGAGACACTATCGGAAGTATCATTCGCAAGTTCAAGTTAAAGGGCACAGTGGAAACGTTACCTGGTAGTGGCAGAAAGAAGATCCTGACCGCCACTGCTGTGCGCTACCTGAAGCGTAATGTGGAGAAAAATCCCCGCGTGACTGCTAAGGAACTGAAAAAAGACCTGTCAGATGTGGGCACTGAAGTTTCAGCTCAGACAATAAGGCGCGCACTGCATAACGAAGACCTCCATGCCAGAACTCCCAGGCGCACCCCCTTGCTGACTCCAAAGAACAAGAAAAGTCGACTGCAGTATGCCAAAAGTCATGTGGACAAGCCACAAAGGTTTTGGGACAGTGTACTGTGGTCAGATGAAACTAAATTAGAACTGTTTGGGACAATGGACCAGCGCTATGTTTGGAGGAGGAAGAACCAGGCTTATGAACAAAAGAACACCTTGCCTACTGTGAAGCATGGCGGGGGGTCAATTATGCTTTGGGGCTGTTTTGCTTCTAATGGTACAGGAAAGCTTCAACGTGTGCAGGGTACCATGAATTCCCTTCAGTACCAGGAGATCTTGGAGGAAAATGTGATGGAGTCAGTCACAAACCTGCGGCTTGGGAGACGTTGGACCTTCCAACAGGACAATGATCCGAAGCACACATCCAAGTCCACTAGAGCATGGTTGAACATGAAAGGCTGGAACATTCTAGAGTGGCCATCGCAATCACCAGACTTAAATCCAATTGAGAACCTCTGGTGGGACCTAAAGAAGGCAGTTGCAGTGCGCAAGCCTAAGAATGTGACTGAACTGGAGGCTTTTGCCCATGAAGAATGGGCTAAGATACCCATAGGTCGCTGCAAGACACTTGTGTCAAGCTATGCTTCACGCTTGAAAGCTGTCATAACTGGAAAAGGATGTTGTACTAAGTACTAAAAAATAATGTCACTAGGGGGTTGAATAAAACTGATAATGATGTGAGCACAGTAAAGACATTTGTGGTTATTCCATCATAAATATTATGTTATATTTGTCTAATTTATAAGTGCCTCTTTGATATAATTGTAAATAAGATGACTGAAATGATCCAAATCAATGTCAAACTGGCCAAAACACTTTATTTCAGTGGGGGTTGAATAAATTTGATCACAACTGTGTGTGTGTGTGTGTGTGTATATGTATATATATATATATATATATATATATATATATATATATATATATATATATATATATATATATATATACATATATATATATATAGGGGTGTCTTCAACTAAGGATTTGCATAGTCGAATCTGATTCGTCAGATTTTCCCTATAGTCGACTGATAGTCAAATCAGTTTAAATTTCACCACAAGATGGCGCTATAAGCGTGGTTTTTAAAAAAGATTTTTTTTAATATTTTACTTTTTTTCCTAGAGCACCGTAAATGTGCACACATCATTTAAAAAAAATATTAACAGAAATTAGGATGATTTTATTTGACAAAAGGCTATATATATAACGAAAACAAAGACATTTCATGTAAAAACTAATGCTTAGCAGCAGCCATGGGCGCCCCCATGTGGTCACAATGGTACATTCGACTATGAGGTTCATAGTCGACTACGGTTCTCCGAATCGAATCGTCGAATCAGCAAATATTGCAGCTCACCCCTAATATATATATATATATATATATATATATATATATATATATATATATATATATATATATATATATATATATATATATATATATATATATGTGTGTGTGTGTGTGTTATTGTTTTTAGCACACACACATAAACTGCAGCACTATAAGAGCATGTTTTGAAGCAGGTTGTTGGCACTCTGTCCAATACGGTGACCACTGAGAAACTAGTTACGGTAAATATGGTATAGTTTCCTTATGTTACCTCATGGCTTTCTTCAGGTGCTGTGGAAGAACTGGTTGCTACTCACAAACTGGTGTTACAAGAACAACAGGGGCAAGTGCAGAAGCTGGAGAAGAAAGAGAAGCAACTCCAGTGTGAGGTAAAGCAGATGTTTAAATGCAGTTTGACAGCAGCAATAATAAAGATATTCATTCATTTTATGCACAATACCATTGGACTCCAGAGTACTGGGACATGTTTTCTGGAAAGACAAAGCACTCTTGTGTTTGCCAATTGCCAGGGGAACTGCATTGTGCCAAGTGTAAAGTTTGGGGGTAAGGTTATTGTGCGAGATGTTTTTTTTTTTTTTTTTTTTCCAGTTTAGCTTCCCCCTTAAGTCCAGTGAAGGAACTTCATGAGATTTTGGACAATTTGATGCTACAGATTTTGGGTGAACAGTTTGGAGATGGTCCCTTATTTCTTATCAGAAATTTGCTTGGTTTCACAGTGTGTGTGTGTGTGTGTGTGTGTTAAAGCAGACGAGTGAATATATTTGGAGGTATCGTGTGTATTGGTTCATATAGATTTCACATTATTGTTCTTCTTCTAGGTGGATCGTCTGCTCAGTGAGGGAGAGGTGCAGAAGCTCAGCTCTGAACAGGAGATTTTCAACCTGTGGTCTCAGTTAGACAGTATGAGGACCAGTAGAGAGGAACTAGGAGGTATGTGATTATCATGTTAGTAATTAGCATTAGGAAGATGGATTTGAGTTTCATAATCGCCTCCCTTCCCCACTTCACTTAAAGAGCTGAAAGAACAGCTGCTGGCTCGTTCATCTCGTGTGGATGACCTCGAGCGTCTCAAGCAGGAATTCTCCCAGCAACGGCGTGAGCTCCAAAAGCAGAACGAGGTAGAACTGGAGAACTTGCGCACTTATTTTGAGCAACGTCTGCGTGCCAGTGAGGAGAACCACAGAGAAGAGATCACCCTGCTGCAGCTGCGCCTCGTAGAGGGAGCCCTGGAGGACTCTATTCTTCAAACCGAGGATGCTGGGTAGGTCCTGGATTTATGCCCTTGATGTTGCATTTTATCAAAAAAGAAGGAAAATAATCATTATAATTATGTTTTTATTATTATTTTTATTATTATATACTCAATTGTAGATGAAGATTAAAGCTGTTGTGTTTCTGATCATTTGAATGCTCTTAATTAAATAATCTGTAATCAAAGGAAGATAGATCAAAGGATCCTTTGATCACTGTTTCTCAGATACTGAAGGACTGGGTAGCATAAACCTTTTCTAGTTGACCATTATACCTGTCCTGTCTGATTTTTATTTTGGTTTTCTTTTAAACTTATCAAATCCAAAGCCAGTTTGTGATCTAATATATTTAAAATTTACTACTTTACTATCGTTTCATCCATATTCTCTCTGATTGCAGAGCTGAGGAGGACAGGAGTAATGCACTGGCTGAAATCACTGAACAGCTGGATAAACACAAGGTAGCTTCTGGATATACTGCATCGAGAATTTCAGAAACCTAGCATTAAATCATGCCAACAGTTAACAATAAATTACATACTGTAGTTAACTTTTTAGGTGGTGGGTTTACTGTAGTACATTTTTCTTAACTAAGGCTTGTAATTTTAATACAAGAATCCCTTTGCTTTGCATCAGTTGGAGCTGGACATGTTACGGCTGCAGCTGGAGGAGAAGCACAAGCAAGACCTGGAGCAGTTGCGTTGTAGAATGGCCCTGTCTTATAAAGAGGAGTTACTGCAGGCACGCACCGAACTCTCTGACCGCTACTACAGTGACATCGAGCAGCTCAATAACAAGCATGCTCTTGATATCGAGCAGCTGCGGGCCAAACTGTCAGACCACCATCTTAAAGGTAGGAGTTGCGCTGCTTACTTCTGGTTTGTTGCTAAACTTTTCCTTATACAAATACTTTATTTTACTTAGTTGCTGGCAACAGGAATTGGAATGTCAGGAAAATCACAACTTCAAGTAATAAACTCTGCCATAAACACCAGTCCAACCACAAAACTCTGAAACAAAGAAATAAATAATAGGGACAATGTCAGTATTTTGCGTCGAAGCATCGTTCAACCCCCCCCGCCACCAAATTTAGTTTATTTATTTCATTTATATACTTATTAATGATACCTTTTGAGTGGGTGGTCAGTGACAAAAAATGGCAGCTGCAAATGAGCCAAAGATGAGTAGTTAAGAGCATAACAATAGTTTACAACGAAAGAAAGCATCCAGAGTATGGAGATACTTTAAATTGGCTGAAGACAAAAATGATATTTGTACACTTTGCAATTCTCTAATGGCATATATTGGCAGCACAAGTACGATGTATGAACACCTTAAACGAAAGCACACCAGAAGGGTTTCTATGTGTTAGACTGTAATATCTGTACAGACTGATTAAATGTTTCAATTAGTTCATGGACTTACTGTGTCATTAGTGCATGCTGGACTTGCTGAGTCATGTCCCATATCTTTTATTTTTGCTATAATTTTAAACACAATTCATTTTTTAATATGGAGAAATTTACTTGGACTGTTTAAATAAGACCTCTTTTTTTGTTCGTTTACTATGCTGGAGGGTCAAGTTTTGCAGTTTGTTGTATGAATAAAATGAACTTCCATGCAATTATCATCAGTCTTTTTACTCATTTATTCGTTATCTCCCGCTTTATCCTCTATTAGGGTCGCGGTGGGGTTCCCCATGCCCATCCAGGGGAGAACGTCTCGGGCGCTGGGCAGATAGACCCAGGACAGGGCGCCAATCTATCGCTGGGCACACACTCACACACACACACATACACACTCTATGGGGCAATTTGGACAACTCAATTGACTTGATCCATGTTTTTGGACTGTGGGAGGAAACCGGAGAACCCGGAGGAAACCCACGCGGACACGGGGAGAGCATGGAAACTCCACCCAGATGGGGATTCGAACCGGGAATCCCTAGCGCTGAGAGGCGAACGTGCTAACCACTAAGCCACCGTGCCGCCTAGTCTTTTTACTTTGGAAGAAAATTAATTGTTAAGACTGGTCGAATAATCGATAAAATTGTCAAAAATAGACAGTGGAATGGATAGAAAAATAATAATTAGTGGCAGCCCAACACTGGATGTCAAATAGGTTACACTGAACTTACTTACCAGCACCTCCTTAAAGGAGAGCCACCACTAACTTGCAGCACTGGCAAAACAGATAACACAACAAAACATAATCTTAGAATGTAATAAAAACAAAGAAAAACAAATATGTGAAGACATAAAATCTGCTTTAATCCCCTAAAATGCTCAAAAATCTTGATGTTTCTGAAATAAAGGCTCAATTATAACTTTGTAATAAGACTATATGAACTGTAGCTATACTATTCCATTACACTGCACTATACCATTGGACTCTAGGGTAATGGGACATGTTTTCTGGACAGACAAAGCATTCTTGTTTGCCAGTTGCCAGGGGAACCGTATTTGCCTGACTGCATTGTGCCAAGTGTAATGTTTGGGGGTGGGGTTAATATGTGAAGACACAAAATCTGCTTTAAACTCCTAAAAATGCTCCAAAAATTGATGTGCTTTGACGTTTCTAAAATAAAGGCTCAATTATAACTTTGTAATAAGGCTATATGAACTGTAACCCACCTTCTGCCATAAGAAAGCCTGAAAGGTAATTCATGGCGTTAAAATCCAAAACAACTCATTTTGTGTTATTGGTTTATTTTTCTTGATATTATTAGAGATCACTAAATTGCGCATGCAGTCTGCAGTAGAGGTGGAGCGTCTGGTGGAGGCTGAGCTGGATGAGAGAAGTTTTATGCTTAACGAGGAACACGATGCCCGGCTTGCTCAGCTCGCCTCGGAGGCAGAGCGCATACTGAGCCTGGAGAAGCAGCTGGCAGAGCTCACACTTCAGCACATGCAGGAGCTGGAGCAAGCTACCGAGCAGCGCGCAGAAGAGATGAGAATGTTGGAGGAACGGGTGAGTATGCCACACAGAGGGGCTTGTTAAGGCTCGTAACTGTCACTGACTGCTAGCAGACACACACTGATAGTCTTTGTGTATTTTACAGCGATAAAGACTATGAAAATGTTTGCTTCGGTTTTTTAGAGCTTGTTTACAACACACTACATTTAACCAGATGTCATTGATGAACCTATCCCAGCATCAGATTAATTGTTGATTTTATTATCCCCTTCTCTCATCACATTTGGGTGATTTATTATTTTGTATTCTCCAAGGCATGTAAAACCACCCGACCACATTTTTTGGAATTGATAAATTTCTCCAGTTTTGTCCTGTATTTATACATCAGGCTCAGTTCACAGATGATTTTAAAATCATGAAAAGTCAGTCCATCGTAGGGCATTGTGAGATCATTAGCATATCAACTTATTTTTTTGGGCTGTGGATAAAAATCTGAATTTCTGTAAGGCACCTCCAGCAGATGGAGCAAACATGCAAACTACACATTCTCCACCATGCTTGGAAATTAAACCCACTATCTTTTTGTTTGAGGGCAAACCCTTGTACATGATCATACAATTTCCATCTTACTAATCAGAGAGCTAATAAAAGTCAATTTGACTTGTTTCCTTTTAAACTCCATCAGCTGAAGAAAACCTTTGCGGATGAGCTGCAGCTGCGTCTTGAAGAGGCCCAGCGTGAAGAGAGGACCCGTGTGAGTAATGAGCTTCAGGCTCAGACTCAAGAGCGCCTCACTTCTCTCAGAGAGGAACTTCAAACAACTGCTAATAAAGAGAGAACTGAATTAGAAGAAAAACTTTCCCAGGCTCAGGAACTACTGGCTGCTGAAAGTAAGAAACTTGGGGCCCTGCAGGCGAGTCTGGAAAGTGAGGAAAGTCCCCAGGTTCTGGTCATGAGACAGAAACTTCAAGCTCAGTATGACTGCGAGCTGCGCACTGCAAAGACCACCATGGCAGCTGAAGTGAAGGAACTGAATGCACTGTTGCAGCAGCAGACTGAGGCTACGATCCAGGAGGCTCTCAGCAGGTTAGTGGGTGAATTAAATTAAACTGAAATAAATTATTTTGATGGTTCATTCAGTCCCGTTGGCACAAGTGTATAAAATTAGGCATTGTGTTATTCGCCATTGCGCCATTAGAAGCTTTTACCTTTGTGAGAACAGTCTGAGGAAGGCCATCTTCTCTTCTTATTTACCTGCCCCACGCATGAATGGATTAGTTTTAGTATGGAAGAACTTAACTGACCCACACAGAGCTGTGAATTTAGCCACACTGAACACAGGGACCTATATGAAGTATGATGTCATAATAGGTGTGTGTGATTGTTTTAAATTATTGATTCTCCTGCTGTCTATTTTCTGACACGTCATAACCAACAGTCTGTCGACATTTGTTGCTGATTCTGCAGTGTTTCTGTGTAACCGCCATCGGCACAAAATAATTAAATATTCAGTTCCTGTGTTCCAGTTCTACACAGAACTTTTTAAATAATTAAATATTCAGTTCCTGTGTTCCAGTTCTACACAGAACTTTTTAACAATCTAAATTACTCTCTTGCTCACACAGACATCAGGAAGAACAGAAGCACCTGACCGAGACACTCGCCCAGCAGAGGGAGGCTGATCTCACACAGCTCAGGCAGCAACATGGTGAGGAACTGGAAGCAGAGAGGGCTCTTCTAGAGCAACACATTTCCAAACTTCAGGAACTGAGAACAAGCCATCAGGAGGAGCTCGATCTGCTCTCCACCAATCACAAAGCAGCTCTGGACTCATTAGAGGCTGAGCTCTTGAGGAAACATAGCGCTGAGCTCGATAAGCTGCGGCTGATCTTCGAGGAGACCAACAATGCACAGCTAGAAGCCCAGGAGGCAGAACTCGTCGCTCGCCATCAACTGGCACTGGATGAGCTTGAGACCAGGATGTTGTGCAACATGGATACACTCGAGGCCACTTACCTGAAGGAGATCCAAGCAGTGCAGGAGGAAAAGAAGGAGGCGGTGCAGCAGCTCCGAGTCTCATTGGAGCAGCAGCATGCTAAACAGATTGAAAGCATGAGGGCGGAGGAGCTGTCTGTCCGAGACGAGTTGAGGCGGGAGCTGGCTCAGGTCCACATGGACAAGTTTAGCGCTATGGCAACGGAACTCCGCCAAGCTCATCAGGTAAGCAGAGGGAAGGCTGCTGTTAGGGAAATGGATTCTCTTTAGACATGATGCATGTTGATTATGATGGGAGTTTTCTTATATCAATGTAGACACAAAAAATGTGTCCTAGTAATTTTATATTTACTGTGAAATGTACATAAAATGTAAGCAGTGTTTAGTGATTACACAAATGCGGATAAAATGTCTGTAGTTGTTAACTAACTGTTTAACACTGTATTGTTAAGGAATTGCTTTTTTTTTATTGTTTGTATGAACCTTCATTTCTCTTCCTAATGTATAAGATGTGTGTTTATATATAGGTAGTTAAGCCTGTGATATTGTTTGAATTGAGCTCTTGTTAGACTGGTCTTGTTTTCGGCATCATGCTGAGATATAGTTATCCTCATTACAATTGAACAAAGGTTTCTCTGTGTCATGTTTGTGTTACAGTTTCTATGAATCAGCACCAACACTGTTTCTGTTGTCGTTTCTCGTCTCTTATGTATTTTATTAAAATTCGTGTGTGTGTGTGTTTGTAGTCAGAATTGTGTACAGCTCTTGCCTCTCAGAAGTCTGCACTGGAGGCAGACCGTCATTCTGCACTAGAAACCCTGCGACAGCACGTGCTCGATCTGGAGAAGCAGCACAGTGCTGCCCTGCAGGAGATTACTGGCATGAGCAGCACAGAGAAGCAGCAGCTCCAGCAACAGCTGGATGCCCTGACTGTCCAGCATCAGGATCAGCTGCAGGTTTGCACCACCCTTTTCTGTTAAGTGAAAGTGGGATTAAGTTAATTTCTAACATTTAAAATGTGGACTCACTTCAGGAGTTAAAGGAAACCTCTGCCAGGGAGCTGGAAGCTCTGCGAAGGGAGCTAGAGGAAGAGCTGTCTCAGCAACGACTGCGTTTCCTTGAGGATGCAGAGCTTCTTAAGAGTAGTTCAGAGGAACAGTTCCAAATAAAGACTGCACAGATAAAGGTTAGATCTATCTTTCTGTAATGTAATATATCCATCCATTATCTTCCGCTTTATCCTATATTAGGGTTCAAGTTCAAGTAATTTATTTATATAGCGCTTTTTACAACAGTACATTGTCACAAAGCAGCTTTACAGAATGAAAAGCCTTTAAACCCCCAAAGAGCAAGCCGAAGCGACAGTGGCAAGAAAAAACTCCCTTTTATGTTGTTAATTAAGGAAGAAACCTTGGGAGGACCAAGACTCAGTGGGGGACTCATCCTCCTTGAGCGGCCAGGCAGCAACAACAGTGTAGGACATCCATGTCCAGATATTCAACAAATGGAAAAACTAACAACTGGAAAACTATATGTGAGTCCATTGGGGGGCGTCCTGCAGGACCGCCTTGTCAGGTTCCATACAGTATTCGTCAGCAGAGCCATGGATGAAGATCTCCAGGAAGCCGGGGGACACCTTAAAAGAAACAGATAAGGAAGGCAGTTAGAGCTGATAATAAAGCACGGCATTTAATTAATAAGTAATTTATTGACACAGTGCAGCATGTGACTCCGGCATCACTGACTAGAGCAGCAGAACTAAAAGAGGCAGATACTGCAGACTCTACATAGTTGAGATGGCTCCCCGGAACAGCAGCATTTCAGCGCCACACCCCCCATTAATGATGAGGTGGGTGAAGAGGTGAAACGCCAGCACACACTGATCAGAGATTACCCCCCAACACAGCCAAGCCTGAGATCTACATCTTTATCTACAGGGGATTAGTTAAACGCAAGATTAAAAAAATGTGTTTTTAATTTATTTTTAAAGATTAATAGTGATTCAGAATCACGAACAGTAACAGGGTTGGGGGGGGGGTGTTCCCCACGCCCATCCAGGGGAGAGAACGTTTCGGGCACTGGGCTGATACACCCAGGACATGGCGCCAATCTATCGCTGGGCACACACTAACTCACACATACACACTCTAAATGGGGCAATTTGGAAAATTCAATTGACTTGATCCATGTTTTTGGACTGTGGGAGGAAACCACTAAGCCGCCGTGCCGCCTGTAAGGTAATATAATGTTTCTATATTTATGATTGATTGTAATGTCACTGTAGTAACAATTTGTTTGCATTCTGTTGCATCTTATGTTCAACCTTAACTAATGTACATCGTCACCACCTTCACATACATCCCACTATACGATAACCCTCTCCTCTGTTCTACATATGTTCTACATACTCTGTGTGGTATAGTGCGCAGTTCATGATATTGCACTGTTTTGTCATTGTTTGAATAGTATAGAGTTAATAGTTATTGATCTTAGTTGGATCTGAGTGTATAATGAAGCTTTTAGTTTTTGTCAATCTTAACTTTCACGTTCTTGTCATTTGGGGTGTGTAACACACACACACACACACCCACACCCAGCTTAATTAAACTGGTTTTATGTAATGGAGATTTTATTACATTTATTATGTTGCATTTCCTATATTCCATTGGTCCGTTTTATAAGGTTTATACAGATATTTATTTAAACTTGTTAATGTAATCAGTCATAATATATAATATACAGTATGTTGGATGGACATGGACTTACATCGTCATTTGGATAGAGCATCAGAAAAATGTTCGTCCCATCATCCAGAAATCCTGGACTTCAATCATGATGTCCTGTAAGGGCAGTGGAGCTGGCCCATTTAGGAATGAAAGGGTGTCACACTTGCTGTAGATTTTATACGGACAAAACTGATAGAGTAGTGAATTTTATATTTACGTTTTATTCTTACAGGAGAGCTATGAACAGGAGAAAACTGTTGCCCTGGACCTATTGAAGAAAGGTCTACAGGAACAACACCACCAGGATGACCTGGGTTACAAAGACAAGATAAATCAGCTCACTGACCAACTCCAGCATCTGGAGACTGTGGCCTCAAAGGTAAATCGGAGCACCTTAGATACACAGTATCTTCTGCAGTACATCATAACAAAGGGCTTTACGTCTCCTGTCTTTGACGTATCTGCTGCTCTTTCGTCAGCTACGTGAGGAGCTGACCGGTTTGCAGGGTGAGCTGGAGGGCAAACGCTCTGAGATGGAAACACTGGAGACCCTGCTGCAACGCCGTGAGCGAGAGAGTCAGGAGGGGGCCAACCTCCTCTCCATGCTGCGCGATGACCTCAACACCGCCACACAGCAGAGGTAAGGGGTCGAGCCAGTCGAAGTTCCTTTCTAAAAAAAAAAAAAAAAAAAAATGCCACTGTAATCCTAAAACACTTTTGATCCTTTCAGACAAAACCTGCATGTGACCCATGAGCGACTTCAGCAGGTGTTCCTCGAAATGCTGCAGGTCACAATCACAACCGAGGAGCAGATCAGCACCAAGCTGGGACTTTGTTCTGCAGGAAACCGCATCTCCAACAGGACACCCAGGAATTGTCCTGATCCCAAACAGACAGGTTTGAGTTTTATGGCTGAAACTTTAATATAACCAAATATACTGATATAATAAGGTTTACCATTTTAAAATGACCAGACTGATGTTTCAACACCTTTATTGCCTCGTTCTCAAGGTTTTGTGTTTGTTGGGTCTTCTTCAGCAGTGGTGGATATTGAGTCGGCGGAGGATGGAGTAAACTGCAGCATGTTCTCCTCTGTGATTGATGAGGGCCTCGAGCTGTCGCAGAGACTGTGTGAGAGTTTGTTTACAGGGCCTGAGGGTGAGTTAGACTCTGAGAAGGAGGAGCTTGTGCTCGGGGCCTGTAATCGCCTTCGCACCGCAGTGGACAAACTGCTGGAGCTGGTATTTGAATCTACACAACAGGTATTCTATTAATTCATACCTTTGCATCTAATGGAATATGTATCTGGGATTTCACATTGGACTTGCTTCATTGATGCAGCTGGAACAAGTGCAAACGCTGCAGGTTCTGCTGGATGAACAGTTCAGTCAAGGAGGAGAAGCAAGAAACACTCTGCTCGTCCAGCATTCACAGCTCCTTGAACAGCTGGACCAGGAAGCTGGCCTGAAAAATCAGCTGGAGCTGGAACTGCACAAAGCTGAGGGTGAGATGAATTCCTGAGCACAACGGTGTGTAATATGGGACTGATGATTGACTGCTGTATCCCTTTTGTAAACTGAGAAGAAACAGCTGTAGATCAGCTCATGTCTCTGGATTTTCGTACCAGACAGGTGAACAAGGACATTAAATGAGTGGTGGTTCTGACTGCAGGTCTGATTGAGGGCTATGTGGCAGAGAAGGCTATTTTGGATGAGGCGCTGCAGCAGAAGGAGGTTCGTGAGCAGAGGCTTGTTGAGGAGCTGGAGAACACGCGCACTCAGCTGCAGAAGCTCAGTGAGGAGCATGCTCTACTGCAGAGACAAAGGGATGCACTTTCTTCCAACCTTGGAGAACCAGAAAAGGGTAGGTGCAAATGGCTTTCACTTAACCCCCAGTGAATAGTTCTGGGCAAAAAAAAATTGTTACATTTGGTTATTTAGCAGACACTTTTGTCCAACGTCACTTGGTTGGGGTCTGAACATAGGGTTGATACATCAGCCTTGCTCAAGGATCCGCATTGGTAATGTCAGTGGACCTGGGATTTGAACACACGACCTGATATAATAAGGTTTTGATGGCCCAACACCCTAGCCCCTAACTACTATGCTACTAATATTTGTTAAATACTAAGCTTTGAAAAGTCCTAGTCCCTGGTTAACTGGTTTGCACAGATTGGTAATCTGACACTCGCCATCTACATAGGATATCTGGCATGAATTACTTGGCATCACCGGCTTATTGGCCTGGTTATCTGGCACCTGCCATCTGGTTATCTGGGGTGACCCACCACGAAAGAGTCCTAACCTTCCTCACAATTATCAAAATAGAAATAGAAAATGAACCAAAGCATAAGAAAGAATAAACAGATTGAAATATGAAACCAGAAACTGCCATTAAATGACAATCTTGTCCAAAATGGCGTTACCCTTCCAATAAAAAAAATATAAGAAAAATAAATTGTAATTCTGATGAAAGAAGTTTTACTATTTTTAAAATCATTACATTAAAAAACAAAATAACTTGTGACCTTTCTTTGGGCTGCATCTTTTTTGCCCAGATGTGAGGGTAGTTCTAATAATGTTATACCTATTTATCATAATGGGATCTTTGTATCATAATGGGAATTTTTGTGTTTCCTAAAACATTATATTTTAAGTTTGTTTACAACTTCACAAATAACTTTACGTTGTTTGTTTGATGCTCAGTGTTCTATCTGCTCTGTAGGCTGTACCGAGGGGCAAGATGAAGGTTTGTTACTGGTGTTTGATTGAAGTGATGTTTGAATATGGATCTCCTAACTAACAGCTTATGCTTTTATTTATTTTTCCATTATAAATGTGAATTCAAAGTTACCCAAAACATTTTTCTAATCAGTGGTGTGTTTCATTATTACTTAAAAGTGATTTACAAAAATTCAAGCACATCAGGTTCGAATAGTTACTTGACCTCAGCACATGTACTGCAAAAGTCTGTCTTTCCAGTAGATGACAGAATTATGAACTATCAGAATAGCCAACCTGGACTTCTTTCTATTTAGGCCTTTGGAACATGCTTTGAATGGGACACACTTTAAATATGATGTAATTCATAGGTTACGTGAACAGGACAAGAGATGGTACTGGATATTTAGTATGGCCAGTACGGAGTATGGAAGCAGCATGCTAAAGGACGTTGTCCACTCGCCCTTAGAATCGAACCCAGGCCTTTTTTTTTGCTGTGAAATGAGCATGTGAAAGGCTGTGTCCTTGAGTTGGTTCCCAAACAGAATTAAGTTTACATTTTTTTTCTTTGTTTTCATTTTCTTTTGACTTGCTTCTGCGCCTTCATGATGCTTTATTCAACGAATGCACATTTTCTCGTTGAATAAAGACCTTTTGCATGGTTGACTTCTAAGAATTTGCTCCTACATGTGATTATCATCAGTCGTTTAGTCATGCTGTCTGATAAAACATTTTTTCCCCCATTTTGTCATTGATGTAGCCTTGCTGGCTGAGGCAGAGCGGCTTGGGCAAGAGCGGGTGGATGTGCAGCGGCAGGCAGAGAAAGACCGTTTGGGGCTTGCCGCTCGGTTACGGATGCTGGAGTTAAGTCTGGAAGAGCAGGAGAGTCGGGTGCAGCAGCAGGAGGAACAGCATCGGGTTCAGACAGAGGACCTGCAGCAGCATATCGACGCTCTGGAGAAGCAGCTGAAACACCACCGCCAGTTCATCGACGTAAGTACACGGGAAGAAGAGCTCCATTAGGATCAGGGTCTGCTGCTGTAGCCCAGCAGCATTAAGGTTCTAAATCAGCTTGACCACTGACTATATTTGAAGGTTGTGTTATGGTTTCATGTTATGAAGGGCTGCTTGGTGGTGCTATGGGTTAGCACCTTCGCCCCAAAGCAAGAAAGTCCTGGCTTCAAATCCTTCCAAAGTCCCTTCTGTATACAGTTGGCATCTCTTACCTTTCCCTGTGTGGATTATCTTTAAGGACACAAATGTGTCCACCCACATTTTGAAGGCATGCTGTTAGTTAAATAGTAGGTGCCAAATTGCCCGTCGTGACTCTCTTGTAGCCATTCCTGTCAAAGTCGATCGCTGGAGTTCTAGCCTTTTTGACTGTTGTGCAGGAGCAAGCTGTCGAGAGGGAGCATGAACGAGACGAGTTTCAACAGGAAATCAAAAACCTCGAGGCCCAGCTGAGAACGTCGTCTAAAGGCTACTCGGTAGGAGACGGCAACGGGCAAAGGGTAAGAAGCCAGAATTGCTACACTGGCTCTGCTGTATGCTGTTCATCTGAAATGCCATATTGCAGTGAAATTTTATTAAATAAATAATACAATTATTGCTAATAAATAGCTGTTTTTGACCCCCCCCCCTCCCAACTGAACCTTGTAGATCGAAGACTTGGTTATTCAGGTAGGTGATCCAGCTGTAGACCCCTTAGCCTTCAGTGTGCTTATGCATGAACTAGCTGGTAGTTGCTTGTAACTAAATTCTTCTGGCTACGTTTTTTTTTTCTGCATCCTTTATTGTACGTGCTCCATGTCATTGTAGTCTGTCTGTTGCTTTGTTTGTCCTACTGTACATGTACCGTCACTGCTCCACCATCATATGCTTGATTTGCTTATTTCAGGTGGAAAGCCTTCAAGCTCTTATTAAAGACAAGACGGAGGACTACAGCCTTCTGCTCTCGACTAAAGAGGAGTGTCAACGTGACCTGGAGGAGCGCAACGAGGAGATTGATAAAATGGCTTGTCGAATCCGGGAACTGGAGCAGGCTCTCCTGAGCAGTGCAGAGGCTGGACGGACGGTCACACAGCTGGAGCAGGAGCTGCAGAGGTCACGCAAGAGTCTGCAGGACTTATCCGAGGTGAGGACAGTCGCATATTTTCACCAACCCAGTTGCCATATTCTACATGTGTAAAGACATTCAGGGTAAAGCCACTGTCAATGTCGGAGCCATTACCTTAATCCCCTTGAAGGGTATTCTTGCATAGATAATTTAATGCTTTTGGTTTTCAGCTTAGAGTTATTATTATTTGCCATTCTTATTCCTTAAGCACATTTCTGCGATTTTAATACAGCCTGTACCACTCAACATACAGACTCTGTTCGAACACTATTATGAAGATAATGATAACGAGACCTGCTGTATGTATAGTTGGTGTTGGTAACATTTATAGTTGTTTTATAAATTTATGTCTGGGTGGAGTTTCCATGTTCTCCCCGTGTCCACGTGGGTGTCCTCCGGGTTCTCCGGTTTCCTCCCACAGTCCAAAAACATGGATCAAGCCAATTGAATTCTCCAAAATGCCCCATATAGAGTGTGTCTGTATGAGTTAGTGTGTGCCCAGCGATGTATTGGCACCCTGTCCTTGGGTGTATCTGCCCAGCGCCCGAAACGTTCTCCCCTGGATGGGCATGGGGAACCCCCGCAACCCTAATACAGGATAAAACGGAAGATAATGGATGGATGGAATGAATTTAAGTTTACAAACGTAACAATCCCCATAGGAATGAATGGGAAAGATTTTTGAACTACCGTACCTCAGCTGTGAAACTCAAGAGGCTCTGACCCCAGGTCCACCGCTGCCACATATGAATCAAAATGAGAATATTTTATTAAGTAGGAGGGGGGTGATTGCAGATTTTGCATGGGAGCATCGACTGCAATGTACAGACGTCCCTCGCTTTATCGCAGATCACTTTTTGCGGATTGATTATTTAAATATCTAATTCAGTATCAGAGTTTTTGCTATTTTGAGGGATTTTGTACTATATCAATCCAACCATCCATTATTCAATGCTTATACGGGTTCGGGTCGTGGGGGCATGCAGCCTAGGCAAAGAAACCCAGACATCGCTATCCCTGGAAAAAAAAAAAAAAAAAAAATCAGAGGTTTAGACAAATTAGTGTTTAAAAGTAGTGTGGCGATTAATAGTTGGGTTGCAGATAAAAAAAAAATTTTTTTTATTATCTCTGGTTATCAGTACATGTGAATGATTCTGCTGAATATTGTATGGTTAGCATGGTCGAAATATTTTCATAACCATAACACAATCACAACAACAAAAAACTGTCTGCGTTCCATCTACACGTGCTGGTGTAATTTACATGGAACCCAAAATCCTCCTACACCCCTAGTGGATTCACACATGAGTAATTTACTTAAGTAATGCTTCATAGTGTGATTTCTTCCACCGATCTACATATAACTGTGAACTTACTGTACTGTAGGATAAGGAGGCACTTCAACGGCAACTCTACTCTAATAAGCTCCAGATCTCAGCATTACAGTCCAAACTGGATGAGACGAGACACCGCGTTCCTGATTCAAGTGGAGAGAGTGGCCTACAGGAACAGCTGGAGACTCTCCAACAGGATCTGCAGAGCAAAGCAGATCAGGTTAGACTGTTGCCGGCTCTATAGTGCATTTGATGTCCATGATTTACAGCTATCTTGTGGGGATTTTGTGCAGAAGTTGCTTTAAGCATGTTGGAGTATTTAAAAGTGTGTTGTAAGCATATTGTTTGTGTAGATTGAAGTCCTGCTGGAGCGAGTCGAGGAGTTTGAGAAAACTCTGGCTGTGAAGGACGAGGACATCAGACATTTCACACTGCAGCTGGAGCTGACAACTCAAGAAAGCAGAGGCAATGAGGAGAAGCTACAGCAACAAATCACAGAACTCGAGGTAGTAAGAGAGGGAATATATGAGTAGGATTAAATGGATGGAGGGTGGGTGTGGGAAAAAAAATTGATTGGTTAGAAAAGGATGGAATAAAGGAGGGAAGGAGAGAAGGGATCGTTGGGAGTGGATGGAGGAAGAGACAGAAAAGATGCTTGGGAGAGAAGTTGCTCAATAAATTGATGGGGTGTGGACGGATGGGTTGTTGGGAGAGGAGGAAATTAAATTTAAAATTGGAATGATTTTGAAAGTAATAATTTAATTATTTGCAGGAGGCCATGGCCGTTCTGCACCAGAAGGAGCAGGAACAAGATGATTCTGCCTTACAGCTTCCTGTAGCCCTCCTAGAGGAAAAAAACCTAGAGATCGATCACCTGAATCAACAGATTCTCCACCTCCAACAGGAGCTGGAGACCATCAAGGAAAATAAGGCAGGTTTTTCTTCAGTATTTCCATGCGAGTTGAGTAGTTACATCCAGTAGGACATCAAGTGACACTGATTCTTCTCTCTTCTTAAAGACCGTAGAGGAGAAACATGCTGAGCTCGAAGAGCTACGTGCTCAGGTGGAGCGTCTCCATGGTGACCAAGAGCGGCTGAGGGAAACCAAGGAGGAAGAGATGGAACAGTTGCATGAGGTCATTAACAAGCTGCAGGAGGAGCTCAGTCAACTTGATCCCAACCGGCACGAGGTCAGCGACCCTAATACGGACAGCTCGGAGCAGACGGACTTTCCCTGGTCCCCCAGACCCCAGCATGGCATGGAGGAGAGTCTATGCCACGAGCTCAGCAGTCAGACACTCCAGAGCTGTCGCACCAAACTCTGTGAGCTCAAAACCGAGCTGGAGCTTTCAACCGAGGAGAAGGAGACCCTCCAGAGGCTGCTGCTAACTCAGGAACAACAGTACAGCGAGCAAGTGGAGGCTCTGGGCCGCAGCCTCGGGGAGGAGAGGGGTCACCTGTTGCTGCTGGAGCAGGAAGCGACTGAGGTGAAGCTTCGGCTGAGTGAGAAGGAGGCTGAGGTGGAGGAGCTGAAAGCTCGTGTTCAGGAGCTGGAAGATGGACAGAAGACTCTGAAAGATATAGAGCTCAGGCTAAAAAGAGCTAAAGAGCAAAGAAAGGAGGCACAGAGGGAGTTGGCCCGGTTGGGCGAGGAGGTGCGGAGAGAGAAAGAAGAGCGAGAGAAATTGGTGGGTCACATGACAGAGCTACAGCAGAAATGGAAGCAGAGTGAGCTCACAGCTGCTGAACTAAGGCTCCAGGTTTCAGAGCTGGAGGAGAAGGTTCAGCGTAGCAGATCGGTCATTACAGCACTGGAGACGGGAAAGGTGGAACTGTTCGAGGAGACGCGGGCGCTGCAAAATCATGAGCGCAGCCTACAAGAGGAAATTGCGAGCCTCCAACAAGAAGTGACCTCAAGGGCCATAATGATTGAAGAATTAAATGTACGACTGGAGGACGAGGTGGACAAACAGAAGGACACACAGAAGGAAGTTCTGGTAAGATTCTTTTTATTTACACACTGTATATTTACGTTTAGATGTGAAGTTTAAATGTACGTTTTGTGAATTTGAGCAATACAACTATCGGAAAGTTTCACCAGGCTGTAAACACGTGCTGAAAGGGGGTGTAGACGGGTGAGGCAGACATGATCCCTCTGTTACCCCTTGTGGTTAGGAGCCTGTTCAGACTAAGAACTCAGGCAAAGGAGGAGAATCAGACAGAGCTGGGTTCTAAGGGTCATAAGATGGCTGCTGAGGGGAGAAGGAGGAATAGAAGCACAAAGAAGGTGCCAATGGAGCTAAGGTTTGGGAGATGGCTGCTGAGGGGCGAGTGGGGCATTAGGGGAAATGCATAAGGCACCCAGTTAGGGGCATTAAGGGTTTAAATCAAAGACCAAGTGGATGGGATCCTTTCAAACAAGCCTTTACACTTTTTGTTTAAATGCCTTAGTAATTGGTAACAGACTCACCATATGCTGTACAGTTACTGTTGCTACACCCACACAGCCGTGGTTTGTCCCACCCATTCAGCTGATCTGCGCACGAGCACTTCACTCATTTAGGAAGTAAAACCTCAGAGCAAAGAGGAAGTTTTGAAGTTGTCAGGTTTTTTTTGCTTCGGTTGACACTAAAGTGATCAAGAACGCAGCAGTGTTGAACTAAATCGTGAGCAGCTCTGCTAGATTTTTAGTTTTCTGTTCTGGCAGCAGTAACGTGCAGCTTTGATCCAAGAGTAAATGAAACGTTTGGATGAGTTTAATGTTAAGTGTACAGTTCGATATTAATGGAGCGGAGGTGGTGTTTGCATAGACGTGTGCAGAGGAGACACTGGCCAAGGCCGAGGCAGCTTTACGGGACCGAGAGGAACAGTTGGCTTGTCTGCGAGTCGAGCACGGTGCTCTAAGGGCAGAGCTTGCCGCGGTAAAGGAGGGACTGAGCACCAGCACCGAGAGAGCGGAGAAGTTGCAGGAGGAGGGACAGGTAAGTCTGTACAGTTTACTCTGCTGTATCAGCTTAATATATAAAAGCAATATTGCTTATGGGCCGCACGGTGGCTTAGTGGTTAGCATGTTCGTCTCTCGGAGCTGGGGATCCAGGTTGAAATCCCAGTCCCAGTTTTCATTTTCTCCCCGTGTTTGTGTGGGTTTCATCCGGGTTCGCCGGTTTCCTCCCACAGTCTTCAAGGTAAATTGTGAATGCTCCAAATTGCCCTATATTGTGTGTGCCCAGCGATCATTTGGCGCCCTATGCTGAGTGTATCTGCCTAGCGCCTGAAACGTTCTCCACTGGATGGGCATGGGGAAACCTGCCTGTGACCCTAGGAATAAGTGTAAGATATTTAGTTAATATTTCTAATGTCTTATTCTTATACAACACCCCGATATTATTATGCAGTTTAAGGACCGAGCACTGGCAGACCTGGAAGAACATAACGAACGTCTTCGGGCGGAGCTCCAAGGCCTGCAGGACGATTTAGAGCTGCAGGAGGAGGAGCTGTTGTACCAGCAAAGGGAACTGGAGGAGCTGCGGCAGCGCTGTGATCGTCAAGAGCACAGTGAGCACCACGGCTCCAAACCGGAGCACCGCTTCCTGGACGGCTTGTCCCGCGAAGCGTCCCTGTCCTCACCAGAGGTGTTGCGGCGACTCGACTGCACCGAGGAACCTGCATCTCGCCTTCACGCATCTCACGTGTCGGAGTTGAGCGCCCTGCGGAACTTAAGCGTGGAGCTGGAAAGCAAACATTCCCCGATGGAGAGGAACGACCTTAAACACCCGCTCATGCTGCACCCACAGACGGATCCATCTCCCAGCTCACGGTCACCCACCACTTCCCCGCGCTCACTCTGTATCTCTGAGAACCTGTCTGTGCTCGACTCACTAGATGCCGAGAAGGTAAAAACCTGCTCCTATCAATGATTAATTTTTTAATTATATGTTTAAAGTAAGGGCGGGTGGTTTAGTGGTTCGATTCGAATCCCAATCTGGGTGGAGTTTCCATGTTCTCCCCGTGTCTGCGTGGGTTTCCTCCGGGTTCTCCGGTTTCCTCCCACAGTCCAAAAACATGGATCAAGTCAATTGAATTCTCCAAATTGCCCTATATAGAGTGTGTTTGTGTGTGAGTATGTGCCCAGCGATAGATTGGCGCCCTGTCCTGGGTGTATCTGCCCAGCGCCCGAAACGTTCTTCCCTGGATGGGCTTGGGGAACCCCCCCACGACCCTAGTAGAGGATAAAGTGGAAGATAATGGATGGATGGATGTTTAAAGTGTTTTACATTATGTTAAATGTTATGGTCTGTAGTGATTTATCCTTGTTCTGTCTTTTTTTCTGATGATTTTAGGTGCAAGAGCTAGAGGACCTGGATGATGTGACATCAGCCCGGTCGCCCATCTGCTCCACCTCCCCTATTTCTGGGCCTGAGTGGGTCAGTGACGGATACGGCAGCAGTGAGTACCGGACTCTTTCTTAATTTCAGTTTTGAAGTGTTTATTCCTAAGCACATGGCGTTCTTTCAGATGTGAGCTCAGAGCTGGAGGCAAAGCTGAAGCATGAGCTGGAGCATTCAGAGCGTCTCGATGCTCACTTTGTAGAATATCTGCGCGGCAGAGGCATGGCACCAGCTCCACACTCAGACAGTGCTGCAGGAAGCATAATCTCCAACCAGGAACTTCTCTCACCTGAACTCCAGGTATTTTTGAATAATTACTGTATGTCAGCACTTTGGTTTATATGGAAGTAGGGCTGCAACAACAAATCAATAAAAATCGTTGAAAAGTGTCGACAACGAATTTCATTAGCGATTACCTGTGTCACACGATTTACGTGTTACTCGTAATGTCGTAATTGCTTACGTCACCAGCTGCGTTTAAAAGAATAAAATAGCGGGTTGAACAGAACGAGGGGGAGCAGAATCAGCGAAACAAGTTTAACAAAGCTTAATAAACTCTGCAAATGAAACATGACCACAGAAAAAAAGATTTGGCTTAAATAAATCAAATGTGGGAGCACTACGCTTCACATAACTAAAGAACGTGTAACATGCAAACCCTGCAAAAATGATTTAATCTGCACGGAGCAACACAGTGATGATACTCCGCCTGAAACTAAACATGCTGGAGTCACTGATGAGGATGAAAGAGTAAATTACTTCAATATTCATTGAAAAAAATTAAAAATTTAGAATTAAAAAAAAAAATTCCTAGTTTTTTGTTTAAATCTCTTCTAATGACCGGATACCTTTTTCACCCTTCTTCTAATGTATCTGCTGCTGAGAATGTGAATTTCCCCATTGTGGGACAAATAAAGGTTTATCTTATCTTAATATCCCAAGTTTCTTTAGATTTGTCGTGGATCAACGTAACGGTGCACTCACACTATGAGAACCGGCAGAGCACGCTTCATGCTGTTTTTGTTTATTAACTGGATAATAACAGTGATTGAGAATGTGTGTTACTTTATATTTTCATTTAATTATCTTAAGCAGTGTTTAAATGTGCTTTATAAATACTAGGGGTGAGCTGCAATATTCGCTGATTCGACGATTCGATTCGGAGAACCGTAGTCGACTATGAACCTCATAGTCGAATGTACCATTTTGACCACATGGGGGTGCCCATGGCTGCTGCTAAGCATTAGTTTTTACAAAAGGTTTTCTTTTGTTAGAAAAACAAGTAAAATATAAAAAAAAAAAACTTTTTTAAAAACTACGCTTATAGCGCCATCTTGTGGTGAAATCTTAGCTGATTCGACTATCAGTCGACTATAGGGAAAATCTGACGAATCAGATTTGACTATGAAAATCTTTAGTTGAATACACCCCTAATAAATACATACTTGTACACAATGGTGGTAGTTAATAAATTAAGCTTTAATTTTCTGACAAAGTATGAGTGAAGACACTGCTCTCTATGGGAGTGAGGTAGGATGAATTGCATTTTGACAGGGATTAGGTAACATATTAGAGCTGCTCAAATTTGTGTAATTAATTTTTTTTGTGTTTAATTGCTCTTTGGGCTACTTAGATGCCTTAAACTCGTAATGTAAATAACACCAGACGTTTATTGACCTGTTTATTAAAGAGATTTATTGAAATGTTTTTCATCCAATTAATCATTTATCAATATAATCGTTAGTTGCAGCCCTATATGGAAGCATTAGTTCCTCCATTAAAAAGAAAAATTGGCAAAAGAAAAATCAAATTCTGACTTAAATTCTCATTTATGAATGGCACATACACAACAATGAAAAGACTGAATCTTAACTAACTTGCCTTTTTTTGAGTGGTGGAAATTGTCTTCTATAGGTTTTATATTGTCTTTGGTCAACTATTCTTGTCTGTACATCCAGGATATACTGAACCGTGTGCACCAGGAGAGCTGCAGGGTTTTGTCTCTGTCCCATCTTCCAGTTCTTGCTGGCAAAACTCACTTGGAGCCTCAGGATGCTCCACCAGCCTCTTGGCAGAGAGAGAGACGGGCATTGCAGGAGACAGTGCTGGCACTCCGAGAGCTCCTTTGCAGGATGGCAGACCGAGAGCCCAAGGTCACGTTCTGTTAACCAACAATGCATTTAATTATGTAATATTTTAAATACCAATAAACATAACCAACATAATAAAACTATATTCAGAATGGCGGATGCTTCTATTAGTCACTGTAATATTAACATGACTTTGGAAGTGGCGTGGTTGTGCAGGATTTAGCACTTCCACCTCACAACTCAAGGTCTTGCATTTGGAACGACAAAAGTCCTTTCTGCATGTTCTCCCCATTTCTAAGTGAGTTTTCCACTGACCATAAGATGGACTTTGTATTTCTACAATTACAGACCGTAGTCTATCTATATGTGGACTGGAGTATGTACTGTGTACATTCCCTTCTCTAATGGTCAAGACCACAACAGTATCAGCACAGATCTGCACTAACCCCCCCCCCCTCCAAAAAAAAAAAAAAAAAAAAAAAAAAAAAAAAGCAACAGAGTCACTGCAGAACTGACAATAAACAATGCACCACCCGAATTGTACCTGTTCTGTGATGGTCCTTACCAATATAGAACAGAGATCAGGGGACTCCCTAAATCAAGGAAACGGATGTACTATAGTCTGTAATTATAAAACTACGAAGTCCATTTATGTGGTAAGTGGAGGAAATGGAGAAGGGGGTGTTTAAAATCTTTTGACTGGTACTGAATAAACATGCCGACAGCTAATGAGATCCAAGTTTGTAATCTATTTGTAAAATGTATTGAATGTTGTATTTGTAGGCTGATGAGGCAGATTGGCGTGGCGAACTTCTCCAGGCTGTCCGCAGTGTGTTCGACAGTGAGCGCAACTGGCTTCACGCACAGCTTCAGGACGTCATGACAACAAACACGTGCACAGATTACACAGCTTTGCTGGAGCAGTTTGAGAAGCTGCTTCAGAAACAGGTTCTCACCTTATGATCATTTTTGTGCTCAAACTCGCCTCAGTCGCATTTGCAGTCATTCAAAATGAATGCTAACTTCCAACAGGGGGAGCAGCAGAGAAGGTCTTTAGAGCAGCTGCTCAGTGCAGACCGCAGCAGTCTTTTGGCCGAAATTCGCAGTCTGCATGCGCAGCTGCATTCCTGTACCCTGCAGAGCCAGGAGCAACTGCGGGAGCTGCAGAGCTCTCTACACACAGCTCACGAGCACAGCACACAGACCCAGCTGCAGATGCACAAACAAGGTGACTGGCCATCTGTAGAGACTCACTAGATTATATTGTACTTGTGTTCTAGAATTATAGTTTTCTAATTAACACCTTTTTTTTGATTGGGTGGGGGTGCAGTCAGTGATCTGGAGAAGCAGCTGCACCTGGAGAAAGTCACATCTGATGATCTACAGCACATGCTCGAGCAGGAACGCATCAAACTGACTGAGCAACACGACCGACTAGAAGTCGAAAAAGTGATGGTGCTGGAACTGAGAGCAGGAGTGGATGAAAGAGATCATCTGATTCATTCAGCCACAAAAAGCCAGGAAGAGTTACAGTGTCAGATCAGTAAACTACGGTAAACCCCTACCTCCCTCTTATGACTTCATGTTTAGAAGAAGGAATACAATGTATATTCAATGTATAAAACTCTTTTAAATGATGTCCCAAAGTCTGCAGCTGGAGAATCAGGAGCAGGAAAATCAGTCCTGTGTGGAGGCTATAGAGCGAGAGCAAGCCAGAGTGACTCAACTTCAAGAGGAGCTGAATCATGAGAGGGTCAACCATCAGAATGCACAAGACAAGAACGTGGAAACTCAGGAGGTACAGCTGATTATTTTAATGAGTGTATAATGTTTTAATTCTCCAGTGTAATATGGCAATTACATTGTTTCTTGCTTCATGCAGTGTCTGCGTGCATCTCTGAGTGAACAAGCATCTCGACTGAGCGAGCTAAGCGGCGCGCTGGACCAGGAGCGTGTGCTCGTGAGTAACCTGCGTGCTGAGCTTCAGATAGAACTATCACGCTGCGAAGCTCTGCTGGCTCAGGAGCGTGAGCGCACGGAGCTAGCACAAGCCCGCCTCGAAGAGGAGCGCTCGCACACGGCTGAGCTTTCACTCGCTCTTTCGCAACAAGCCCAGGAACACATGCGCCGACTGGAGGAGAAGACTCGCTTCCAGGAATCTGTATCTGACCAAAACCAGAAGTTTATCCAGGAATTGCAGGCTAAACTGGAACAGGAGCACCAACAAGCCAAGGAGTTCGCTGCTGAAGTGGAGAGATTGCAAGCTCAGGTGCTTGAGGGGAAACGCCGACAGGATGAGGAGGTGCAGCAACAGAACCAACAGGGTCAGGAGGAAGTAGTGAAACTGCATATCGCACTGGAGAACCTGCAGACTCAGCGTGGGGAGGTGAGCCGAAGTCTGGAGAGAGAGAGACTTCGAGCGTCACAGCTTCAGGCAGAGCTGGATGCCATGAAGCACAAGATGAGGGAGGTGAAGGAAAAGGAGAGAGTAAGGGAGGAGCAGAGAGAAAAGCAAAGGTGGCTCGAGAAACAGGAGCAGGAGGAGAATGAATGGCGGCAGGAGAACGCCAAAGAGAAACTGGTATGAATTATTATTATTATTCATTCATTCATTATCACCCGCTTTATCCTCTATTAGGGTCGCGGTAGTGTTCCCCATGCCCATCCAGAGGAGAACGTCTCGGGCGCTGGGCAGATAGACCCAGGACAGGGCGCCAATCCATCGCTGGGCACACACTCACTCAAACACACTCTATATGGGGCAATTTGGAGAACTCAATTAACTTGATCCATGTTTTTGGACTGTGGGAGGAAACCGGAGAACCCGGAGGAAACCCACGCGGACACGGGGAGAACATGGAAACTCCACCCAGATGGGGATTCGAACCAGGAATCCCTAGCGCTGAGAGGAGAACATGCTAACCACTATGCCACCGTGCCGCCTATTATTATTATTTATTTTTTCTTTTTTAAATGACTTTAAAATGATTTTAGGCTTCAATTCTTGGTTCTGATTCACTGAGTTGCTGCTCATTAGAGACACCTGTGTATGTTAGCACATTGGATCCACTTTGATCTTGAACCATGGCATGAACTTCACTAGATGTAGGCATCATTCTGCAGTTATATTGTCTCGTGTTGACCGTGTGACTTGTTGTAATTGCCTCAACTCTGAGTTATGGATTATTCATTCCTTCATTATCTTCCGCTTTATCCTATGTTAGGGTCGCGGGGGGGTTCCCCATGCCCATCCAGGGGAGAACGTTTCAGGCGCTGGGCAGATACACCCAGGACAGGGTGCCAATCGCTGGGCACACACTCACACACACTCTATATGGGGCAATTTTGGAGAACTCAATTGACTTGATCCATGTTTTTTTGACTGTGGGAGGAAACCGGAGAACCCGGAGGAAACCCACACGGACACTGGGAGAACATGGAAAAAGATGGGGATTTGAACCAGGAATCCCTAGCGCTGAGAGGCGAACATGCAAACCACTAAGCCACCATACCACTGAGTTATGGATTAAACTTCTAGTAATAGTCCAGGAAAGATTCCTGGAAACCAATCTGTTTCTTGTTAAATGTTGAATTTCTTTCCTGATCATCTTTCCCTCTATCGTAAGAAGATGAAATTGTTTGGCCATTAATCTATAGTAAGCGCTACTGTCTAAATTTCCATCCACAGGTATAATTCCCCCACCCTTATACGCCACCTTTACCCGTCTAACTGCCTTTAATGCAAAGAAAGTTATGATATAAATACTACTATCAAATGATTTGTACATTTTTATTGAATATACTCATCCTGCCATGAATATGACTAATCTATAAACATGATGTTAACCAACCAACCAAACTGTTTTAGGTGTTGACTCTAGACCAGTGACCCCCCCCCCCCCCTAGGAAGAAGAGAAACTTTCTGCGCGCCCCCCCCCCACACACACACCACACACACACACACACACACTCACCCCCCCACACCCCCCCCCCCGTCCATGACAAAAGGGGATGAAAAAGTATTTTTACACGCCCACTGTAGTATGATTTGTCTATAAATTTATTATAAGTACCCCTCTTTTATAACAATGTCTCCTTATTAACAATAAAGAAAACAAAAAAGAAAGAAATATAGATCAACTTCGAACAAAGAATCATTTTATTAACTTTGTTTTTTAGTTTGTAACAGAAACGAATGAAATCCTTATTTAAACTAGAAACATTTTTGAACCGACTGGCATTTGATACTGAAAAATGAAATGAAATAAAATCAATAAATAATAATGAATTGAAATTCATCAGCAACATTAATTCAGGAGCTCAATTTATTAACTTTAACCTACAAAACGAAAATAAATACAACAATTTGTGCTGTTTTTTTTTTTTATCAAAATAAGGAAATCAGAACTAATGTCTCCAACGCGCCCGTTTTTTCCTGAAGCAGCTTTCATAAAGCGTTATAATAGCTTGCTGTACGCATCACGTTTACGATTAAAAAAACTCAAGCGGTTATCAGCGTGATTGGGGTGTAATATCTTTAAATGACGCCTTCATTTATTTCACGCTGTCCGCTGCCAACATTTAAAGACACAGAAGACACGCCGGTCTTTCTTCGTCTCCCACCTTAGTTACCGTGAAACCAAGCGCTACATACACTTTCCTTGTTTTAGTTTTCGGTTGACTTTTGTTGGTCTCATTATCTTCGTCTCTGTCATTCCTGTTAAATATTTTTCCGTGTTGTCTCTTGAGGGTTTGTTCAATGCACTTAATATCACTTGCTCTGTGATATCTTGTTATGCGCCCCCCCCAAGGGGGGGCGCGCCCCACTATTTGAGAAGCACTGCTCTAGACAGTAATTGCTGAAATCTGCATTTTCCCCTCTGGGATCAATAGAGTATTCTGATTCAATAGGGTTTACCCATTTTTCCTGATAGTGCCATTAACAAAGTACAAATCCCAATTTGATTTGGGTTTTGTCCACTGGTTTTACTTTAGAAAGACTTACAGAAACTAAACATGCCCACAACAGAACACCCAGTAATCAGTCAGATACAAAACACTATTAACTGTCAAAATTAATTTCGCTGTACAAACCATTCTCAGGATTCTTGCATGTTAGAAAGAAAAAAAAAACTTTATTTATGTTTTTTACATTATTGACCTCATTTGCAGCTGAAGTTGGAGGCTCTCCGTGAGCGTGATCTGCAGCGTCTGAAGCAGCTCCAGCAGACTCTGGCTGATCTGGAGCAGCAGGAGAAGCAATTGACCTCAGAGCGACTGCACAGAGAGTTACACTCTACAAACAGCACACGTATCAACACGCCGGTAATCTTCTCTACTGTTATATTGATAATTCTATGCTAATGTTAGATAAGTACATCTACTGAACTGGGTTCTGTGTGTTTGTGATCCACATTTAGGCTTCACCATCTTCCTCCTCCTCTCTGTTGGAGCGTGTGTTGATGGAGAACTCTGAACTGGCAGAGCGTCTTGCAGCTCTGAGTGAAGAAAAGATCTCCCTTAAACACACAGTGTCTTGTCTGGAGCGAGACTTGCAGAACCTTAAATGCACTGACCAGGTAAATACTGATCTAATACTGATTTAATACTTAAATTCGGTTATCAGAACACGATCCAAAACCTGCCTCCACGTTCGGTTCTAGCTGAGATCTTCTGCGCAACTTGATCGATCGTTATTAGCGGAAAAGCTGACGTGGCAGAAGGAAAGGGCGGCCCTGCAGGCGGCACTACACAGAGCTGAGGACGAGCTCATGACGGCCACAGCCAGAAATGAGAACAGACCCATCACTGACCTTCCCAACAATAAGGTTTTTCCTTGCACTGAATATAAATCCAGCTGGTTTGCCTTTCTTGCTAACTCCACACTGATGGGTTGTTTATTACTTGAATGCAGATACAGAGGTTATATGAAAGATACCTGAGGGCAGAGAGCTACAGAAAATCCCTGGTGTATCAGAAGCGCTACCTGTTGCTGTTGCTCGGAGGCTTTCAGGACTGTGAACAGGCCACTTTAGCTCTGATTGCTCGGATGGGTGCGCATCCGTCTCTGAACCCCACACCCACCTCTAGACCTATCAGCCGTTTCAGGAGTGCAGTTCGAGTTCTTGTTGCGATTAACAGGTACCCTTTTAATTTTTTACATGATTATGTGAACAGGACTAAGTTCTGCATTATAGAACATTGTTCTGGTTCATGTTTGCATGATGGTGCAGCACTGTGATGTGCATGGGAAAATACAATGATGATAAAATGTGTCTTAAAAGTCAGATCGCATTGGATACCTTTTTTTGTGGAATGGACATATTAACAAAAGTTGGTTTAAAAATTTATAACTACCTGTGTTTTTCAACTTAGATTAAAATTCCTTACGAAGAAATGGCATAGGGTAACAAGAAAATCGTCAGCGGTAGGAGGTGCTGTGGTTCACAATGCAGGTGAGGATGTGAAGAGTTAAACATTTTACTCAGGACGTGATAAATCTGTCATTAAACCTTCAAAGGCCAAATGTTTTGTTTTTTTGTTTTTTTTTTAATTAAAGGTCAATGATTAATTTACCATCATGCATTACTTTAAGTCATAAGTTTTCAAGCCTCTTCTCCTGATTAGCCCGGAGGAGAGAAGAGGGTTTGTTAGAGCCTTTCCCAGCACTTGTAAATGTAACTGTTCCCAGCTACATTAAGATTTTAACCAAGTATTAATTTTTATTATTTTAGCTGTAAGAACCGAGGTTCTGAAGCCACAGCAGTCTGGAGCATACAACTCTCCACCTACACGAGACCACATCCTCACCCAGAGGACTGTAGTCTCGCCGGTGATGCCCCTGATCAAGTCTCCGTTCCGACTGCATAATCGGTAAATCGGTATAAAGTTTCATTAATGTGCTTTTTACTTATGCATTGCATCACTGCTAAATGCTTGGCTGAATAGATGAGTGTGAATCCACATTTTCTTACTATAGTGCTCAGTGAGAACAACTCTTAAATGTATGTGTAATATTTTACGTGATTCATTTTACTGTAGTTTGAATATAGAGCATTTAAAGCTTCAGTATTAATTAAATTTGACTTTTTTACTGGGACCTTTAATGACATCATTATAATTGTTGGTGGGTAACAGTAACTGGTTGACTCTCATGCCTCACATGGAGAGAAAGCCCTTTTTTAAATTTAATCTGAAGGGTAGGTCTGTTCTGAAATTGCATGAGAGATGCCTAACAATTAGTTTGGGATCTACAAAAAAAAAACAGGTTACAGTAAAAAGTTTGGGATCTACAAAAAACAGGTTACAGTATTGTGCTACCATGACTTTAAAATTTGAAAAAAAGTTTTAAAGTTATGTCCATCCACCGATCTTCCGCTTTATACTCTATTAGGGTCGCGTGGGGGGGGGGGGTTCCCCATGACCATCGAGGGGAGAATGTCTCGGGCGCTGGGCAGATACACCCAGGAGAGGGCGCCAATCCACCGCTGGGCACACACCCACCCATAGACACACTCTATATGGGGCAATTTGGAGAATTCAATTGACCTTGATCCATGTTTTTGGACTGTGGGGGGAAACCAGAGAACCCGGAGGAAACCCACGCGGACACGGGGAGAACATGGAAACTCCACCCAGATTGGGATTTGAGCCGGGAATCCCTAGAGTTGAAAGGAGAACATGCTAACGACTAAACCACCATGCCACCCCATCCATCCATTCATTATCTTCAGCTTTATCCTATATTAGGGTCACAGGGGAGGGGTTTCCTATGCCCATCCAGTGGGCACACACTCACTCGCACAGACACACACACATACACACTCTATATGGGGCAATTTGAACATGGAAACTCCACCCAAATGGGGATTCAAACCGGGAGTCCCTAGCGCTGAGAGGCGAACGTGCTAACCACTAAGCCGCCGTGCCCCACAAATTTATTTAATTACGTCATTTTTTAAATCATGTGGAAAACGGTTCCCCATTTGTCTAACCCAGGGGTGCCCACACTTTTCTGGCCTGAGATCTACTTTTCCATTGGACAGGTCATCGAGATCTACCGGGGGTTAATCTTTTTTTTAGGCTTTTATATTGAAACCTTTTTACACACATGTTAGTATTGTCGAATCAGCATAGAAAAAAGACTAAAGACTAATAAAAGAGCAATATCTTTGAAAATGGCAATCTGAAACACATTCCAGCAAATAGCATGGCGAAAACTTGATTGTAGTACACCCAAATCACCGAACGCACAGTAAAGAGCACAAATGTAAAACATTCACTGTAACCTGCATTTCCCCAAACAGAACATGAACATTAATAAAAGCAATTGCATTTTGAGTTTGTGAAAAAAAAAAAAAAAAATTCATCCTCTCACTATAAAAGAAAGTGGTATTTTAATTTTAAAGTTCTTCACTCATCTTGTCAGTCAAATAAAGTGCAAAAACACAAACAGAAACTGCTTCACAGATATAAACCTCTTTCAAACATGTAGTTCTCTTGCCATCTTTTATATAATAATTTTACCTACAGTGCAACCAGTGGTGTGGTAACTCAGTGGTTAGGGTGTTAGAATGTCTACAGAAGTTACCAATGTGGGCCTCGAGCAAGACCCTTAACCCTCATTGCTCCAGGATGGCTGTATTAACCCAGTGTTCAAGTTAAAATTATCCCAAGTCACTTTGGATAAAAATAAGGCATCTGCTGAATGACCAATTGTAATGTAAACAGGATACAAGCACAAGCAAAAATATCAAAGCAAAGTTCAGTAAAATAAAAGGTTGGGGTTTTTTTTTGGTTCAGTAGTGTATATAAAGGTTTAAACCTGAGGTTTTATCTCAATTAATTATTATATTAATCTATAATATTAATCTGTTTCTGTACACTATTTTATAAGAGTAAAATTACAATTCTTATTTACCAATGACAGAAAACAGGACTCAAAAGATGACCAGGCATTCTATTGTTTACTAGTAAATTACTTAATTTATAAAGATACAGAAACCTTTTCTGACAGCCTTTCTGCAATCATTAGCGTCTTTCACACACCAAAATGACAGTACTGTACAGTGTTTGGTCTTCTGTTATGCATAAATCAACCACAACCCATGTCTCAGCCTCACATTTACACTGTAAATGCATGCAAACTACATTCAAAGTGATATTAAGTGAAGTATTTTTTTTAGTCTTTAAACGACTTAAATGGATATGGGGAGCTGCTTGCAATCTGTTAGCTAGTCACCAGATGTCGCACTTTTCCTCTTTTAAAGGGCTTTTTTTGTTATTGCACCTTTTGTGACTGTCTTTTTTTCCCCTATATTTATTTTACACCCATGTTTTAGAGGTCACCCCAGCAGTTTCATGGCTTCCTCTGAGCGCACGCTCACTCCCTCTCAGGAGCCGGAACGCTCCCTGGCTGAATACATTCATCACCTGGAGTCTGTTCAGCATCGCCTGGGTGCCGTTCGGCCAGGTAAAAAAAAAGACATTTAACAGAGACTTTGCTTCTCAACTGGTACCAAACAGTATACACTCCCCGGCCAATTTGTTAGGTAAAACTCCTTGTTTGTACATATAGATGGACGATGTAGTTCTACAATTGTAGTTCCTCTTTTTCTTTACACACTTTTAGTCCCCTTTACCTTTTTCTTATGTGCTCAGGATCCCCACAGAACAGGAATTCTTTGTTTGGTGGTTGATCCTCAATACTGCAGTGACACTGACATCGTTGTGGTGTGTTTGTGTTGTGCTGGTATGATGGGATCAGACACAGCAGTGCTGCTGGTGTTTTTAAACACTGCACTTAGACAATCAGCCAGCCCCCCTTGTACTACCTGCTCTATGGGGGTTCTGAACATCTGAGAACAGAGTAAAAAGGACAAGTATATAAAGAAAAAGATGGACTTCAGACTGTAATTATAGAACTACAAGGTCCTTCTATGTATATGATGAGTGGAAGTTTATATGGATTACAACTATAGAGACAAAGGAGTCAATAATGTAGTCTGTGAGTGTATACATGGTTAAGAATATGAATATCATTACAGTATCTTGATCTAAGTATCACTTACGGAGTATCTGTGACTGATTACACAAGACCCGTCAGAGGAGGCTTTAAACATGCAGGATGTCTCACTGTTGGTTCTCATCATGATCCCTCCCATCCTGCAGTCTACCGAGAAGTGCGGAGGCAGACTCTCCATGTTTCCATGGATTTTCGACACAGCTGGTTGTTTGTGAATAGAACCTGGCTGTGTTATTTATTGCCAGGTTACTCCAGGCTGGTAGGTGAGTGAAGGCTGGAGTCACTGCTGGAGCGATGAGCTCACCTCCTTGTGTTTTCAGTCACATTTAACTCTGGCGTTTACCACATGGGTGCAGATCAGACTGTGATCAGTGGGTGAAAGGTGGTGATCGTTCTCCACTCTAACTATACCTCTCCCCTTGACAGGTTCTCCAGCCGTGGTGTCCTCTCCTAGAAAGTCTGATCGATGAACATTCGGTCCGCACTGAACCAGGATTCTGTTGCCAGTCTTTGTTCAGCGTCTCTGATATTTTATTACAGTTGATATTTTTATGCATCTTTTTAAATCGACCACCTGAATGTGTTTATTAGCACCACGGTCCTGTAAATATTCTCACAGTCCTGATTTACATTTGTACTGGAATCTGTAGAGGGTTGTATTGAACACAAGTTTATTTTGTATGCCTTTTAAAATGTCATTTTATTAAACTGCACAGTTTTTCTATGTACTTGAATAAATATTTTAATAATCCAGTCATGTGCTGATTGATTTTGGATGGGCTATGTAAAGCAATAAGGCACGAGAGGGCGTGCATTATTGTGAATAAATCACGGGGAAGAGATGTTAGGCACAACTCACAGCGGAGCAGTTACAACTCTTTTCAGTGACTTATTCACAGTAATACACAAGCTCGAGTGTCTTATTGCTTTAATAAATGGTAACAAATACGCACTATAATCAAAAAACAAGGTTTAATTCATAAAAGCTTTAATTGACAGTAGGGGTGAGCTGCAATATTCGCTGATTCGACGATTCGATTCGGAGAACCGTAGTCGACTATGAACCTCATAGTCGAATGTAGCATTTTGACCACAATGCCCCTGCTGCTAAGCATTAGTTTTTACATGAAATGTCTTTGTTTTCGTTATATATATAACCTTTTGTCAAATAAAATCATCATAATTTCCAGAAAAAAAAGAAAAACAAAAAAAAAGTTTTCTTTTGTTAGAAAAACAAGTAAAATATAAAAAAAAAAAAAAAATTTTAACTACGCCCTTAGCGCCATCTTGTGGTGAAATTTTAACTGATTCGACTATCAGTCGACTATAGGGAAAATCTGATGAATCAGATTCGACTATGAAAATCTTTAGTTGAATACAGCCCTACTTGACAGCAACGTTGTTGATCAACTGGTCGTTGTAAGTCAGGCCAGTTGTTAGGTGAACACTGAATTGGTGGGAAATACTGCCATCTAGTTGCCAGATTGTAGAAAACAGTTAATAAAAAACTGGATCTGTGTATCATGCATATATAAATGTGAAGCGGTGAGAGTGCTATCAATCTCGTTCAGTACACCAAATTTTTTTTATGTTTTACTGAATAGCCAAAGGTACAATTCGAGACATTTCTGTTATGATGAATCACAACTTTGTGAGATCTAAGCTTTCTTTTCTGAGTCGACCTAGAAGAAAAGGTATAGATTCCTTTCTTGACATCTGGCTCCATCTCATGCTATGTTAATACTATATTTGGTCATGGCTCTCAGCCCTAAGCAGCTATTTATATGGCCTCAGACAAACATGCAAACTATACTGTTAAAAGTTTATGCCTTTACAGATTTGGTAATTCATTATGTAATTGATTTCATACTGTTTGAATAATACAATAGAATAAACATGAAACTTTACAGTTGGCCCAAACAAATGTCCTCTCTGTATGAGGACCGCATGTCCTCTCTGTCCTCCCCTCAATGTTCCAATTACATGCTGATGGATAAATGGTCTCCATCTTATCTTCTTTCTGGAAAACCAATGCTGTCCGGCTGTATTGGTTTTGACATTAACATTTAACAAATGCTTTTTTTTTTTTTTTGAAGCGCATTACAAATATCCCAACTTGGTTTGAATTGGAGCACAGGGTTGGTACAGCATCCCTGAAGCAATGAGGGTTAAGGCTTTGCTCAAGGACCCACATTGATATCTTCAGTGCACCTAGGATTTGAACCAACAACCTTGTGATTGATAGCCCAAGACCCTACCCACTGAGCTACCAGCTTTTGCTTCCAATATGCCCCATATTAGTGAACGTAGACATAAACCATTCAAATTCATTAATTATCTTCTGATTAATCCTCTACTAGTGTCATGGGGGGGGGGCGGTATTTGCTGGGCAAATACACACAGGACCAGGTGCTAATCTATTGCTGACCTCACACACAAATGCACTCTATATGGGGCAATTTAGAGCATTTATTTACCTTGAATAGGGTGTCCATATTTTCATTTGGGAAAACCAGGACACATTGGATGGAGCCGGAGGGGGGGTGCATACACTGTGGCATGCACTCACTTAACATAGGCCCACTTAATCCTACAATAACATATTTACATTTGGTTTAGTAAAAATGCTTTTTAGTAAAAGTCAACAACAAAAACTCCAAAAACATGTGACCAATTTATTCAAAATACTTGAGTTAACCGTTTCTGTAATGAATGAATAGCACAATGAAAGAAATAATGTATCATCTAAACATCCCTCACTTAACAAAAGTTAACGATAACTCTCAACTCCAAATAACACATACTCAGATACTCAGTTACCCTCCGTTTAACTAAATATTGTCTGTTCTGTCAGCTAGCACTACTCTCACCTCGGACAGCTGCTTTATGCTTCTCGGTGTTCAGGTGGTTTTTCAGATCCCTTGCATTTCCATTGGACACCGGGTCATATGTGCCTGCTTTGCACACTGGGCACAAGGCTTCCCATTTGTCTCGACTCGGTCTGAAAGCGAGGAAACTTTTTTGTAAATGTTGGAATTTATTGACATTTAAAGACATGATTGCATTATTTGTGAGGTTTTTATTATACTTCATAATGCTCTTTGCTTTTGTCATGACATTTAGTAATTCACATAGTTTAAACAACTGCTGAACGGCTGCAGGGAACAGAGGGAATGACCAGGTGTGGGATGAGCGTGAGAAGGAGTCAGAAAGACTGGTCGCAGGGTGACCTGTGAAAATATAGACTTAGGGGCAAGTAACATTTGTTAAAGGTTTGAGGGCGCGGTAGCTCAGTGGTTAGGGTGTTCAAATCCCAGGTCCACTAAAGTTACCAATGTGGGTCCTTGAGCAAGGCCCTTAACCCTCATTGCTCCAGGGGTGTTGTAATTAACCCTGTGCTCACTTTGTAAGTCGCTATGGATAAAAGCGTAATATAATGTAATGTAAAGGTAGTAGTGGAACTGGGGGCTCAGGTAGTCCCCACCATATATGGAGGGTCCATTCACACACCCACAAGGAAAAAGGACAGCCCACCTAAGGATTATATACAGAAGCTGGATCTTTGAGACCTCAGACTGAGCTCTCCTGTACGCTTGTTTGTCTATTCAGTAAAACGCATTAAATTCTTATGACAGTTTATTGGAACATAACATAAATCGTCAGTAAACAGACACTTGCGCTTCGGCCTGTTGGTTGCATACTGAAACGCAGCGCAGTGCCCTAGTGCCTGTAAATTCATTCATTCATTATCTCCCACTTTATCCTCTATTTGGGTCGCGGTGGGGTTCCCCATGCCCATCCAGGGGAGAACATCTTGGGCGTTGGGCAGATAGACCCAGGACAGGGCGCCAATCCATTGCTGGGCACACACTCACTCACACAAACACACTCTATATGGGGCAATTTTGAGAATTCAATTGACTTGATCCATGTTTTTGGACTGTGGGAGGAAACCGGAGAACCCGGAGGAAACCCACGCAGACACGGGGAGAACATGGAAACTCCACCCAGAGAATTCAATTGACTTGATCCATGTTTTTGGACTGTGGGGGAAACCCACGCAGACACGGGGAGAACATGGAAACTCCACCCAGATGGGGATTCGAACCGGGAAACTCCCTACCCTGAGAGAATTGCAACCACTAAGACTGTGATCCATGTTTTAATGTTCTTAAGGTAATTTAAAAACCAGGAAACCCACGCACGGTGGCTTAGTGGTTAGAACGTTTGCCTCTCAGCACTAGGGATTCCCGAGAATCCCCATCTGGGTGGAGTTTCCATGTTTTCCCCTGTGCGTGGGTTTCCCCGCAGACACGGTCCAAAAACATGGAAAAGTCCACCCAAATTGCTGGTATTGTTTGAGTGAGGTGTTCCCTAGCGATGAGAGGCGAACGTGCTAACCACTAAGCCAGCCGTGCCGCACGCCTGTAAATTTAATGTTCCAATTAAGGTCATTTAAAAACCAGGACATTTCCTCACTTAAAAAAAAACCCGGGACAGGATGTGAAATACGGACATGTCCCAGGAAATACGGACGTTTGGTCACCCTACCTTGAATCCATGTTTTCAGACTGGGGGATGAAACCGGAGAACCCGAACACACCACACAGTGGAAACTCCACCGAGACTGGAGATTCGAACCTGGATCCCCAGTGACTGACTTTAAAGTAGAGCTGTGCGGATCGATACAAATATCGATAATATCGATACCAACACTGGTATTGGTATTGAACAATACTTGCGTAAAAAGATCGATACTCAAGACAGCGGCCACGTGGGCTCAGCCTGACCCACCCAAGTCGACACGTCATAGTACAGAGAGAGAGACTCGGAGTGGGAGATAAAAAAAAAAATGTCTGAAAGAAAGAGAAGCGCTGTTCGGCTGTATTTTACAGCCGAAAATGCGACTTCAGCAACCTGTTCAGTTTGTCGTTTCTTACCTCAAAAATATATATTTTTGCTCACGTTAAAGCAAACTTTGTTTTATTACTGATCCATTGTTTCTAAACAAAGATGTTGATTGCGATACATTATTTTGTTGTCACCTACAATGTTTGGCGAAATTCTATACTAGGTCTTTTGGATCAATGAAGCTTAAATATTAAAAAGTATCTGTATCGGTATCGAATATCGCGATATTGGCCCTGTATTTACTTGGTATCGGATCGATACCAAAATTCTTGATATCACACAGCTCTACTTTAAAGTGAATAATCGTCGTATTAGAATTTTACTGGGTAGTATTTGAATGTTTAACACGAGTCCAGTCACTAGAGCTGTGCGGATCGATACAAATATCGATAATATCGATACCAACGCTGGTATTGGTATTGAACAATACTTGCGTAAAAAGATCGATACTCAAGACAGCGGCCACGTGGGCTCAGCCTGACCCGCCCAAGTCGACACGTCACAGTACGGAGAGAGAGACTCGGGGTGGGAGATAATTAAAAGATGTCTGAAAGAAACAGAAGCGCTGTTTGGCTGTATTTTACAGCCGAAATGCGACTTCGGCAACCTGTTCAGTTTGCAAAAAGTCTATTAGGTACACAGGAAACACAACAAACTTATTTAAGCACATGAAAAAGCACACAGCACACTCAAAACCACACACAAAATTCTATTTGAAAAAAAAAAAAAATTTGTATTATCGTTTCTTACTTCAAAAATATATATTTTGCTCACGTTAAAGCAAACTTTGTTTTATTACTGTTCCATTGTTTCTAAACAAAGATGTTGATTGGGATACATTATTTTGTTGTCACCTACAATGTTTGGCGAAATTCTATACTAGGTCTTTTGGATCAATGAAGCTTAAATATTAAAAAGTATCGGTATCGGTATCGAATATCGCGATATTGGCCCTGTATTTACTTGGTATCGGATCGATACCAAAATTCTTGGTATCGCACAGCTCTACCAGTCACTACCGTAATCCTTCTAAAATCTGAGACCATAAATCACTATGGCGTTATCTGAACAGAAACAAGTCGCTGCCTTTTAGAAACATTGTTTAACCAATACGAAAATAGTTTTCAAAAATATTTCCATGAGGGAAAAACTTCGGTTTGTATGAAAATGCGTCTGCATTTGTAAGGAAATTCGATATTTTTTCGACCTACAAAGGATTTGGCGCCTTTCTTGCAATGTGTACAAAACTTACATAAACGTGAAATAAACTGTGGTATACTTTGTGTTGTTTAAATATCCGTGCGATAAAAATACAAATCAAAACGCTCCAAAAAATCTTATAAATGCTTTAGTTACTCGTTAGTGGATTTGCATTGAAGTAAGAGCTGGCGGGAGGAATCCTCAGAGCCCGGATAGCTCAGTCGGTAGAGCATCAGACTTTTAATCTGAGGGTCCAGGGTTCAAGTCCCTGTTCGGGCGGCTTTGTTTTTGCTTTATTAGAATTTGTGATTTTAAATTCATTTTACACTTCAGTCACGTATTATCTACATGCGAGTATTAAAAAAGCAATAGTGTTATACTATGTAAAACAATTATTACCTAATGCTACTATTTTATCAGACTTATTATATAGATAGGCTTCCACAGTCAGTTACAGGTAAGTTCCCTTAATTTTGTATGTCACTCAGGTACTTTTTGAGAGGTGGATGATTCTCAGTACTGCAGTGATATTGACGTGGTGGTTTTTCTGTGTGTGTTGTGCTGCTGGAGGTTTTCAACACTATCTACCTTATGGCTCCACTTTGTGAAGTTAGTTTCATGGGGGGTGGTGGTGGTGCTAAATCTTCAGTGTGCACAAACGTTGTTTACAGGATACTAATGGCATGATGTGAACGTTTTACATCAGATACGTTATTAATAATATTTTTCTTTCTAAATCTTTCATTCTAATTCGGGTTGCTGTGGGATTGTAGCCCAACTCAGTGCAATACACTCTGGGAGTCATTATTCCATTACAACACACTTTTACATCAGGCAGCAAATTAGTATTTTGAACTCACCCAAGGACAGACATCTCAGAACACTGGGTTAGGTTCCTGGGCAGTTTGAATGTTCTTCTGTTGTCAGCATGGGTTTCCACTACAAGTTCCCCAGTCAAAAACATGCTGTTAATTGCACAGTAAGTGAAACTCTCCTGTGATACACACATCATCCTGTACAGATGCACTTTGTAGTACCGGAGTCCATCTTTGTTAATGACCCATATGAGCAAGACCACCACTGATCAGAAACGACTTGGGTGGTAGAAGAGTCTCAGCACTACAGTGACACTGACATGGTGGATGAGGTAGGGGGCATGGTAGCTCAGGGTGCTGGGTTATCAATATGAAGGTTGTGGGTTCAAATCCCAGGTCCACTGAAGTTACCAATGTGGGTCCTTAGGCAAAGCCTTTTACCCTGCCTGGTCCAAGGGTGTTGTATCAACCCTGTGTTCTGACCCCAAACAAGTTGGGTACATGTAACTTGGACACAGCAGTGCTGCCCCTTCCATCCAATCTGAACTGACCTCAGCTTGTTTGAATAAAGATCGAGCCACAGACAAATCAGGATAAGCATATTATTTAACATGTTTTAGTGACTATACATCTGTACATTGTATAACATGTAACCCATTCTATAAACAAACTCATAATAATCACACCCAAAAGGATTTTGAACATTTGGAACGTCAGGGCTCATGCGCTAGCTGCAATTACATTACAGTCCTTTATACAGATCACAGAGACCAGTCCCACATGAGAGATCCTTGAAAAACTTGATATGATCGATGATATTGTACATCTATATATTCCCCCCCCCCCCACACTCGCATACGGTACATAAAAAAAACTAAAGTGCATTCAAATATGTGCAAACAGAAGAGGAATAAAGAACATGCATGTCAGAGCAGTTTCCTTTTTTCTTTACCTGCATGTCTCTTAAATAATCTCCTGGTAAAGTCCCGGTACTCAGGAAATTATATCATTAATCTGAAGATCAATCAATAAATTTGCAATTCAATATGCTGTATGTCAGCTTGTAGTGTAGTGTCCTTTTTTTTCTTGTTATATATAAACTTTACTAAACCTTCCCTACTCTACAAAAGTAAAACCCAACACCATATGAACATAAGTTAAGAATTCAGAGGTTTTAGTATGTCCAATTTCCCTTTTGCTAAGTAATCTGGACATGTGCATGCTCACAACATTGTGGGAAGTTTAGGGAAGGCCCTGATATGTAGCCTGTTTGCATGGAAGGTTAGTGTGCAGTCCTGATCTCTACCTTATTAAACACCTTCAGAACTAGAACAGCGACGGTGGAGCACAGACACATTACAAATTCATGTGGAAAGCTTTTCTATAGAATGCAATGATGAGAATCACAATAGGATGTCAAAATAGTTGCAGGTGTCCCAATACTTCTGTCAATATGGTGGATTTTCCAGCCTTTATGAAACAAGTAAAATATGAGTTATTCTATAACTATAAAAAAGTCTAAATCGTAATAATATCACAGATTTAAAGTAATTTCACTGTGTGGGAGTTAAACTTCTTTGATGAACTTGATGATGGCGATAATGATGATTATGACAATGATGCTGGTTCTACAATGAAGTAGCAGACATGGTTCTGAACAGTATGTCAGTAAAAGCATTTTGCGAACGTTGTCTGATGTTGGTGAGTTGGTGAGAACGTCTCTGCTGTCAGAATTTGGGATTCTGTTGAAGTGGGAGGTTTACTCTTTATGTTACCTAAAGAGAAAAAAAAAAAAAACAATGAGTTTAAACAAATTACTTTAGTGTTTTGGTTTATATAGCAATTCTCTCCATCTCATGTCAAATCAAACAGAGTGGGTGAAGATTATGACTTTTCCATATTTTGATTACATAAATATATTTCACTGGATGCACACATGTTGTTATTGAATCAACATTTTTTTGACAAATATGGTGCATAAAAGTATTCATTTTCCCTGAGTGCAACCAATTTCATTCAGCCTACTTGTGTGCACAAATCACACACACACAGATGTATATATGAAGTATATATATTTACATTTGGTAGATTTCCAAAGCTTTTATCTATGGCATTAAACCTCCAAAGAGGCAGCCAAGAGGCCCATGGTGACGACTACAAAATGTGGTCTTTATGGAAGAGTGGTGAACACAGGGTTTGCCAGAAGCCATGTTGAGGACACTTTGGTCAACATCACTCTGAAAACACCATCCCCACTGTCAAATATGGTGGTGGCAGCATCATGCTCTGGGGGTGCTTCTCTTCAGCAGGGACCGGGAAGTTGGTCAAAGTTGATGGGAAGATGGATATCTTGGAAGAAAACCTGGGAGTCAGCAAAAGATTTGAGACTGGGGCGGAGGTTCAAATGGAGTGGTTTAAAAAAAAGAATATTCATGTGTTAGAATGGCCCAGTCAAAGGTTGAGTGGCAAGATCTCAAAACTGCTGTTCACAAACGCTCTCCATCCAATCTGACTGAGCTTGAGCTTTTAGATTTCAAAAGCTTTGAAAATCTCACGGATAGCACTGAATAAGGGACTTACAAGGTCAAGGGTTAATCCAACATCCCTGGAGCATATATATATATATATATATATATATATATATATATATATATATATATATATATAGATATATATATATAATTGCACAGTGCATCTGGAAAGTATTTTTGCACAGCGCTTCACTTTTTCCACATTTTCTTACGTTACAGCCTTATTCCAAATTGTATTACATTAATCTCTTTCCTCAAAGTTCTACACAAACATACCCCATTATGACCATGTGAAAAACGTTTTCTTGAGAGTTTTGAAAATATATTTATTAAAAATAAAAAACTAAGAAATCACATTTACATAAGTATTCACAGCCTTCGCCATGAAGCTCAAAATTGAGCTCAGGTGCATCCTGTTTCCACTGATCATCCTTGAGATGTTTCTACAGCTTAAATGGAGTCCACCTGTGGTAAATCCAGTTGATTGGACATGATTTGGAAAGGCACACACCTGTCTATATAAGGTCCCACAGTTGACTGCATGTCAGAGGGCAAACACGAAGCATGAAGTCAAAGGAATTGTCTGTAGACCTCCGAGACAAAATTGTCTCGAGGCACAAATCTGGGGAAGGATACAGAAAAATTTCTGCTGCTTTGAAGGTCCCAATGAGCACAGTGGCGTCCATCATTCGTAAATGGAAGAAGTTTGGAACCACCAGGACTCTTCCTAGAGCTGGCCGGCCGTCTAAATTGAGCGATCGGGGGAGAAGGGCCTTGGTCAGGGAGGTGACCAAGAACCCGATGATTACTCTGTCAGAGCTCCAGCGTTCCTCCGTGGAGAGAGGAGAACCTTTCAGAGGGACAACCATCCCTGCAGCAATCCACCAATCAGGCCTGTATGGCAGAGTGGCCAGGCAAAAGCCACTGCTTAGTAAACGGCACAAGGCAACCCGTTTGGAATTTGCCAAAAGGCACCTGAAGGGGTCTCAGACCATGAGAAACAAAATTCTCTGGTCTGATGAGACAAAAATTGAACTATTTGGTGTGAATGCCAGGCGTCATGTTTGGAGGAAACCAGGCACTGCTCATCACGAGGCCAATACGATCCCTACAGTCAAGCATGGTTGTGGCAGCATCATGCTATGGGGATGTTTTTCAGGAGCAGGAAATGGCAGACTAGTCAGGATCGAGGGAAAGATAAATGCAGCAATGTACAGAGACATCCTGGATGAAAACTTGCTCCAGAGCGCTCTTGACCTCAGGCTGGGGCGACGGTCCATTTTTCAGCAGGACAACGACCCGAAGCACACAGCCAAGATATCAAAGGAGTGGCTTCAGGACCATTCTGTGAATGTTCTGGAGTGGCCCAGCCAGAGCCCAGACTTGAATCCGATTGAACATCTCTGGAGAGATCTGAAAATGGCTGTGCACAGACGTCTCCCATCCAACCTGATGGCGCTTCAAAGGTACTGCAAAGAAGAATGGGCAAAACTGCCTAAAGATAGGTGTGCTATCATCTTCAAAAAGACTTGAGGCTGTAGCTGCTGCCAAAGGTGGTTCTACAAAGTATTAAGCAAAGGCTGTGAATACTTATGTAAATATGATTTCTTTGTTTTTGAATTTTAATAAATTTTCAAAACTCTCTTTTCACATGGTCATAATGGGGTATTTTGTGTAGAATTTTGAGGAAAGAGATTAATTTAATACAATTTGAAATAAGGCTGTAACGTAACAAAATGTGGAAAAAGTGAAGCACTGTGAATACTTTCCGGATGCACTGTATATATATATATATATATATATATACACACATACTGCTTCACATTCATATCAATGTGTGATGTAGAAAACATTTTTTTTTTTATAAAATTTGTTCTGTAATTTGTCTGTAATTGTTAAATACACAATACAACAGGAAGGGGGTGCGTCCAAACTTTTGACTTTTCTCCATATATGACCTCACAGTTGCTCTTGATCAGATCGTGTAGCTGTGATTGACACCCCTCTCAGTCTGAGACCATGTCCTGGTTGGTGTGCAAATGTTACCTTGTGGACGTGTGGTGGGAGTTCATCTTCAGAGCCCTCCTCCTGTACTGGCTCCTCTGCCCAACCTCCCATCGGCATCCGGGACACCCTCTGAACCCGAGAGCCACCACCCAAGTCTGTAGCAGACACATTTACATTCCCATCCACAACAAATAAAAGCCACAGATTAAAGTCATAAATCAAGTCATTCTGTTTTAGCCTCCCAAAAAGATGTGGACTTCCCCTAAAGTCCTACCATAATGACGCTGGATACTGCTTTGAAGTGCTGCTCTCTGCTGGTTGGGAGGGATGTTGCAGGGGAAAGTGTTGGAGCGCGGTAGGTTGCGGGTTTCAATGTCGTCATGGACACTCTCACTGCTCTCATCACTTTCTTGCCTGTGCCATGTGTGGCGTGAGATCTCATTGCGAGACTGCTGCTTATGCATCTGAATACAACCATGACAGAGTTAGAACACAAAACTGTATATTCTTCCATTCATAACTTCGTGTGTGTGTGTCTGTGTGTATAATGCTAAATGCATGGTTTAGGAGATACACTACGCTGGTTTACCTCATGCATGTACAGGGCGTGAATGCTCATTTCCGTGGAGGCATATTCTGATAGGACCATACTCGTCATCTGTCCCTCCCAAGCACTGCTCCCAGAACTGACTGTTCGCGCATCAGTTCTGTGACCACAGGAAACAAAGTAGTATATATAAATGTTACATATACAAAATAATATATACAAAAAAAAAAAATCACGTATCATGAAGGTTTTCATACCCCGAGCCTGCCATGGCTCTGCCTGCTGCCACAGCGGGGTGGTCTGGACGGGGCAGCCTACTGGACGGATAGCTGCCTCGCAGGTGGTGACTGGTGCTGACAGGAGAAAGAGAACGCAATGCCCCTTCGCTCACTCCCATCGAGAAATGATTGATGATGGAGCCATCTCGGCCCAAATGCAGTGAAGCCAAGGATGGAGGTCCGGCCAGAAGGTTAGCGATAAGACTTCGAGGCTGGGATCAAGAGCACACTTGTTAGGGTTTTATAAAAATACTATTTCCATGTTAATACGTCAAAACAGTGGTTCACAAACTGTGGTATGCAAAGTAGCATGAAGTGATATGCCAGATGATAGTATGGATATATAATACACTGTATTTTATAAACTGTGTTTTGTAATTTGACCATTAGGTGGCATTATTTGACTGTAACCTATTACTCAGAAATCAGCATTCTGCAGAAGTCCAGTTTATTAGTGATTTTGCTTTCCATAAGTGCATTTATAAATCAAACCTTTTTCATTAATTGTCTTCAGCCTAATCCTCAACTAGGGTCACAGGGGTTCCCATGCCCATCCAGAGGAGAACGTTTCGAGCGCTGGGCATATACACCCAGGACAGGGTGCCAAACTATCTTTGGGCACACACTCACAAGCACACACTATATAGGGCAAGTTAGAGCATTCAATTTACCTTGAATCCATGTTTTTGAACCGTGGGAGGAAATGTTCTAGGTTTTAATTTTAACGTACTAGTCCCTTTAAAGACTTTGTATAGTTCACCACTACTAAATCGTATTTAAATTTTAATTATTAAAAAGCTTTTTACCTGAGGTGATTAACGCTGCACAGAACCTTTAACTATTTACAACCATTTCACTGCCACTTTTTCTAATTTTGCACCCTCTGTACTGGTAATGTACTTTATTCAGATAATCTCCATTGCGTTTCCAATTGAACCTATATTAATATTTACATTTTAATATTTATGCATAAGAAGTGATTTTTTTGCCCACTGTGCTTGAGGAATTTGTCCTCCACATTTAACCCATCCATGCAGTGCAACACAAACATATACACACACTGGTGAAGTGCATATTAATGCTATAATATATATTACTCTATGTATCAATTAACATACCATATATATATACTATATACACTATTATTGTATATCTTATGTATATGACATTTATCTATTTATTTATGTATATACAAATCATTATTCCCTCAATACTCACTGCACTTCATATAAATAATATATCTAAATATTTGAATGATCTTTCCAACACTGTATGTAAGGCAGACACTTTTTTTTTTAAAAAAACATCTTAAAACACATCTCTTCCACAAACACTTGTTATGAGAAAAAAATCAAAAATCAAAACAAAACTTTTACTACAGTGTAGATGTTTTTGCCTTAACTACTGACTTGTGGTGTTCTCTCAAGTTGATTTGGATGATGTTTCCATTCACATTCTTTCCCATTTTTCAGGTAAAACACAACCCCCAAACGCACTCTACCTCGGATTCAGATTGAAGAGAGTGAGTAGAGGTGAAAGTGGGGTTCTCTGTCACATTCCCAAGCTGCCCCGTTGTGGTTTCTCGCTGCACCTTCTCTTTCAGCTGGCTGATGAAGTGGGTGCTCTCTCGTGGTGGCCGCCATTGAGGATTAGTTATGGCAAAATGCATCAGTGACAGTTCTGTCTTTCCATCCTCTGCCTGCTGGTATATCGAGGCCTCGGTTTTTCCTGCAGACATCCACTGCAATGGAAGAAATCAGATTTGGTTAAATGCCAGATGCTGGTATGTCTGACATCAATGATTTCGTAATATATAAATTGCTTCTGAGTAATAACCCCCCCTTCTGTAGGTGTATAATAAGAATTGACTCACTGCAGGATGGCCATGCTGACGGACGTCCATCTGAGCAAAGGAGCAGGTGTCACCCACACCCACCACCTCCACTGTAAAATTCCGAAAGAAGTCGATGATCTCTAGAGATTTGCGGCGCAGGAAGAAGATCAGGATGAAGGGTGTGACGACGGGACTGAGGAGCTCCTCTAAAATGAAGACCTGCATTGTGGAAGATAAAGACAAAAAGCTCAGGGAATTTTCACCTTTTCACATTCACTACATGATGCTCTCTCCTTTGGCCTTCACTGCCCTAGATCAGTCACCGTCTTACAACACTAATAAATGATCACTCGGTGTGTGATTTTCTGTATATTGTTACATTTATATGTGATATTGATGGGTTTGGTTTCTTTGTCATTTCATTTGAAAATAAACAGTCGGAATTTTTTCTCTGAAAAAGCCAACATGCAGAACCGTAATGTCCTGGATGCAGGACGGTAAACGTAAATACAACCATAAATAATAAATCATATGTTTACACACAGGGGCAGCACGGTTGTTTAGTGGTTAGCACATTCCCCTCTCATTGCTGGGGATTCTGGTTCGGATCCCAATCTGGGCGGAGTTTCTATGTTCTCCACTTGTCCGTGTGGGTTTCCTCCAGCAGGTGCGTCGTTAGACTTGGACAGACCTGACAGAATTCAGACCTGACTGATTTGTCAGTAGCACTGGATAAAATGAGAGCAGCTTTCTCTGGCAACCTCTCCTTCAGCAGCAGGACCGTACGAATCACCATCAGCTGTTTGTTTTTCCAAGCTCTGTGTGTGTGTGAGGGAGACATTTTTTTTACCAGCAGCGGGAGAAAAGTTACCATAATAACTGCAGGTTGGTTGTAAAGACCAGCTTCTCAGCTTTCAATAACCATCAGAATATATCTGATGGCGCAAACTGATGAAAAGTTACGGTATTTCAAGCAAAACCTTGCTGGCTCATGCTTTTCTGCCGAAGCTCAGGTTCGTTCATTCAAAATTTCTCAGCCAAAACCATCATTTATTAGAACTGAATGTCTTTGTGTAGAGCAGAATGTGAATGTTGGTGAGGAGGGTTGTATGTTTTATGCATGTGTAAAACTTTCTGTGTGTGTCCATGTAGTGCATATCCAACCAGGTAGATACAGTTGTGATCAAATTTATTCAACCCCCAATGCTGCGAAGGGTTTTATGGAATTCAGTGCACATTTGTAATTGTGTTCATAATGAAATCTTACAAGGACTTGTTAAAGAACTAAATGCAACTAAGATAGCATCAATTGTTTTTGTCATAAAGTATTAAATGGCCTTTTTGTGATTTCTTCATTGACACAATTATTCAACCCCTTTACAACTACCACTCATAAGAACAGAGGTTCATTCCAGTGTTTTCAATCAGGTATTGAAAACACCTGTGGATGTCAACGAGCAGCAATCAAGCATGATAAGCAACAATTAGGCAGATTTAAAAGGACTGTGATACTCAGCTCCTTCTAGACATCTACTGGTGTGTTTACAAGCATGGTGAAGGCAAGAGAATGGTCCCAGAAGACAAGAGAAGAGGTTATTGCTCTTCACAAGAATGGCAATGGATATAAAAAGATTGCGAAGTTGTTAAATATTCCAAGAGACACTATCGGAAGTATCATTCGCAAGTTCAAGTTAAAGGGCACAGTGGAAACGTTACCTGGTCGTGGCAGAAAGAAGATCCTGACCGCGACTGCTGTGCGCTACCTGAAGCGTAATGTGGAGAAAAAATCCCCGCGTGACTGCTAAGGAACTGAAAAAAGACCTGTCAGATGTGGGCACTGAAGTTTCAGCTCAGACAATAAGGCGCGCACTGCATAACGAAGACCTCCATGCCAGAACTCCCAGGCGCACCCCCTTGCTGACTCCAAAGAACAAGAAAAGTCGACTGCAGTATGCCAAAAGTCATGTGGACAAGCCACAAAGGTTTTGGGACAGTGTACTGTGGTCAGATGAAACTAAATTAGAACTGTTTGGGACAATGGACCAGCGCTATGTTTGGAGGAGGAAGAACCAGGCTTATGAACAAAAGAACACCTTGCCTACTGTGAAGCATGGCGGGGGGTCAATTATGCTTTGGGGCTGTTTTGCTTCTAATGGTACAGGAAAGCTTCAACGTGTGCAGGGTACCATGAATTCCCTTCAGTACCAGGAGATCTTGGAGGAAAATGTGATGGAGTCAGTCACAAACCTGCGGCTTGGGAGACGTTGGACCTTCCAACAGGACAATGATCCGAAGCACACATCCAAGTCCACTAGAGCATGGTTGAACATGAAAGGCTGGAACATTCTAGAGTGGCCATCGCAATCACCAGACTTAAATCCAATTGAGAACCTCTGGTGGGACCTAAAGAAGGCAGTTGCAGTGCGCAAGCCTAAGAATGTGACTGAACTGGAGGCTTTTGCCCGTGAAGAATGGGCTAAGATACCCATAGGTCGCTGCAAGACACTTGTGTCAAGCTATGCTTCACGCTTGAAAGCTGTCATAACTGGAAAAGGATGTTGTACTAAGTACTAAAAAATAATGTCACTAGGGGGTTGAATAAAACTGATAATGATGTGAGCACAGTAAAGACATTTGTGGTTATTCCATCATAAATATTATGTTATATTTGTCTAATTTATAAGTGCCTCTTTGATATAATTGTAAATAAGATGACTGAAATGATCCAAATCAATGTCAAACTGGCCAAAACACTTTATTTCAGTGGGGGTTGAATAAATTTGATCACAACTGTAGTTATGGATATCTGTGCATTTTTCAAGTCGACAGAGCCAAATTCAGGTAAAAACGTCAAGTCAGTTTAACCTGATTTGTTGTCCACAGTAGGTTGATCAGGTCTCAGATGTAAGTTATAGACTGAATGACTACACTAAAAACGCCCCTGTCCCCCAGGATCTCTGGTTTCCGCCCATGGATTCAAGGTAAATTGAATGCTCTAAATTGGCCCAAATAGTCTGTGTTTATGTGTGCCTTTGAGGGAGAGTGTGCCAAGCGATAGACCGACGTGCTCAGTGCCCGAAACGTTCTCCCCTGGATGGGCATGGGGAACCCCCACAAACCTGGTATAGGATTAAGTGGAAGCCTGGTATGGGATGCCTGTTTTTTTAATTGTATTACTCTAATAAGGCAACAGTTGGAGCTCTTTACACCAAAGTGGTATTTCATTGGGAGTCAATTCTTGAAGTGGCTCGAAGTATCCCATAAATTCAAAGACATTCATGTTATTCCTTACTGATCATACTTTACATTAATATCAAGTCTTTTGCTTGTTCCTTATTGTGCATCTCTGCATACAAGTCATTCAGTCTATAACATGAATCAATGTAAATGTTGAAGAATATAGTTTGACTTACAGCTTTATACTGAAAGAGCTGAGCAAATTCATCCCTGGTCTCATAGCGTTGGGCGTTGCCCTGCCAGTGGTCAGGCATGTAGTGTATGTGAGCTAGAATGACTTTAAGCAGCTGCTCTGGGCAAAACACCATGTGCTTATCTGGAATAAATGACCTGTAAACACACAAAGCTGACTTACAATCTGCAATTGATCTGCTTTAGCTTTACAGAAGAACATGACTCCATACCTGCAGACTGTTATGCAAAGCCCCAGCAGGGTGATGCTGCTCAGTACGTGTTCCACAGCCAGCACGTCCTCATCGTAGATTGTCAGAGCGATCAGCACTGCTAATATGGAGCCGGCGAAGAAGGCAACGTTCTTGGCCACCACAGTGAGAAGAGGTGACATAAAACAGTTCATGTACTTGGATGATGCTTTGTATCCCTTACTGAGGCGTGACATCAGCTCATGATCAAGCTCGTTGAAGTGCCGTAGGTAACAGCGGCCGTAAAGGGACCAGCAGCGAGCCCCTAGACTCCCCGGCTCCCGTTTGATCACTTCGGTGTAACTGAAAAATGCATAGAGGATCTGCCAGATTAGAATCACAGGACAAAGCAGCAGGTTGGCAATGCCGATCCACAAGATCCTGGAGCTCAAACGGTTGGCTAGCTCCAGACGGTTTCCTCCGCGCTTGTACTCTGTCTTCAGACTCCACTCGTTCTCGAATAGAGAACCAGGACCCCAAAAAAAGATCAGCTCGAAGTTGTACTTAAGGCCACGAGTGTAGAAAACGCAATCACCCAGTAGAGGCAAACGGAAACGGATGGGCAGTAGGGACTTGTTCATCATGGCCACCATGTAATTTTTAAAGCGTAGAATACGATGGTAGATGTCTAGTTCGGTGAGCTCTTTCTTGTGGATGCAGATCTGATGCTCTTTTTGGATCTCAATGATCCGTGCCTGCACCTCCTGCCAGGTGAAGTAGGGAAGATCTGCCTGCAGATGGGACAGAAATCAAATTTAAACACAAATTGTCTTTAAACTTTCCCCAAAAGGTGACTGTGGTATGTTTACCATTGACATTTTTAAAGCACTGATATAGAAGGCGCGGATTTCCCGGTAACAGCAGACGTTGTAGATGAATTTGACCAGACGGTGGAGCAAGAAAACCCCAGAGATCACCAGGATGAAAATGACAAAGATATTATCGCGAATTCTGGAACAAAAGAGAGGTTTGAAATTACAACAGATTATGGTGTTTAAAAAAAATTAGAAGAGAGGCAACGGGGCACCAACCGAGCTCGACACACTTCCACGGAAATCAAAGCATCAGCAAGGGTCACCTTCGATGAGTCAGTATGATTGGCGAACTTGTTGGCAAACAGGATGTCGTAATCCACACAGTTAACCAGAAATACGGTGAATGCCACCACAAACACCAACCGGCTGAAATACAACAAACAGAAATTAATTTAGGTCACATTGTTTCTACCGTCCATAAAATCAGCTCCGCTGACTATATAGATGGAATTTGTAGTTCTACAGTTACATTCTGAAGTCCATCTGTTTCTCTATATATTTTGTTTATCCCCTTTACTCAGTGGACACCCACATAGGAGGAATTATTTGAGTGGATGATTCTTAGTACTGCAGTGACACTTACATGATTGGGGTGTGTTAGCGTGTGTTGTGCTGGTATGAGAGTATAAGACACTGTAGTGTTTTAAACATTGTATCGGCTAACTTCATAAGAGAGATCCACCTCATTGCTCAACCTTGCAGATGTAAAATAAGAGAAAGTAGGTCATCGGTTGCTGCACAGTTTGTGTTCTTCCTCTAATCCTTCATCAGTGATCACAGGATGCTGCATACAGGATGATTGTGAGTGGATTGTACTCAGTCCAGCAGTGTCACTGAGAAGCGATCTACTCCCCCCCACCCCCCCAGTGCTGAGAATCATCCATCAACTTCTTAAAACCTGCTGTTCTGGTCCTGTGTGACAGTAAATGAGGGCTAATAAGGATTGTAGAAACATTGATGGAAACAGTCTGGGATTGTAGAATTACAAACAGTATATGGCAAGTGAACAATATAATGGACAATGGGTGCAGAAACAAGGAGGTGTAGGTGAAGGTGAAATGGCTGATGAGTAAATATTCTCCACACACAGAGGGTTTTCAGAGTTGCTTTGAAAACAAAGGAAGAGGATGTGGTATGAGTGAGCAGATAATACTTACCCAAGCTCAAAAATCTCTTCCAGCAACATGCATTTGAATCCATTCTTCTGATGAAGGTTATAGATGTAACAAGTTAAAGAACCAAACAAAGGCAATTGTGTTGAGTATCTAATCACATCTTTATTTTAGGTTTACCAAAAAGGATATTCTCTGAAAGAATAGATCCAGGTTTTCTATGTGATGCCAGTACGCTGCAGAGAATCAAAAACATGCCAGAGATACAATAATATGTGTAAAGCAATCTGCATTTTCAATCACAGTAGTCACAAAATATGAAAATCTTCTCTTACATTTCGAGCCCTCTGGAACATGGACCAATAGATTTTCCTCTCCTGGAGGTGAGTCACTATAGGATGCCTCCAGGCGCTGGTACTCTGTATCGAAATGGGCCATGCTGCCTTGTGCTGTTACACACACCCCTCACATAGCATGTATTTATGGGCTGAAAGTTAAATATTGCTGTGTTTAAAACCCTTCACTATGACACATATACTGCAGGATTCATATTATTAATGTTTAAATTTTCATTAGTGATTCTGCAAAATGGAAACTAATAACAAGCAATTAGTGATTTGTTTTCAGTTGAGGTTGTTAGTCCACCTACTCCATGTGTTTAGGTTAATCTGCCCCCCACCAACAGTTTAATAGCCCTGGTCTGATCCTTCATCAGTGCTCACAGGGCCTACAATATGTTGGTGGCTTGACATTTTTGTGGCTTGAAATTCATCAGCACATCAATGGCACGGCAGTGCTGAAACTTATATGCCACCCAAATATGACTTGCTCTGTGGTTATTCTGATCATTAAAGGACACGGTAAAGAGAACGGTATTCAGAGAAATATATGGACTACAGTGTGTATGTAATGTGTTGAACTACAAAGTTTATCTATATGCGAAGCGGAGCTGATGTGGAACAACAAGGAACAATAAGCTGGATCTTATAAAGCTTTGACTTTGCATTAACTTCTAATTACTGGTATGAATTAACTGTTTTGTCTCATATTTCTCAGCAACACAGGTTATAACAGGGAGTTTTTTTCTTGCCACTGTTGCTTCAGCTTGCTCTTTGGGGGTTTAGGCTAATAACACCGTAAAGCTGCTTTGTGACAAAATGAGCTTTGTAAAAATGAGCTATAAAAATAAACTCTTTAAACTTGTTATTCAATAGAAAATCATTAGTGTAGCAGCTATAATAAATTAGTCTATATTAGAGAGTACAGAGTATGTGCTTTGCTAAAAAGCCCCTCATCTGGAAACATCTGTGAATGATTGCAGTGACACAGTGTAATAGATTACATAATCAAGTTCAAGTAGTTTATTTGTATGGCACTTTTTAGAATTGTACATTGTCACAAAGCAGCTTTACAGAGTTAAAAGCCTGAAACCCCCAAGAGCAAGATGAAGTGATAGTGGCAAGAAAAAAACTATATATAAAAATTTTACTTTAATTAATTTTACTTTAATTTTTATAAATCTTGGCTCAATGGGGGACTCAACTCAACCTCCTTGAGTGGCTGGGCAGCATTAATAGTGTAAGACACCAATGTACAGATTCTGTAGTGATCAGGTGTCTGTATTTAACAATTGGAAAAACCAAAGACATAATTTTTGGTTCTAATGGGTTAATAATTTCTATTCGTGTACCAGAAATATTACAGGCCATTTCAACACACGGCTCTAAATTAAGAAGTCTAAATTATATCCCCAATACTGCTACAGACGGTAAATATAAGAACAATAAATCAGAGCTTAACTCTGGATCTGAGATCCTTACCTTAAAATGGGGTTACTTCAGTTGCTTCAACGCCCACATTTTGTGAACATGTCTGTTATGTTCATTTTTTTAATGAGGCAATACAAGCACATTGACTCGAAACGAAAATATACAAATGAGATTATCGCGATTTGCATCGGCGTGTTACCACACACCCCAATTTCACACACATACACTAATGCTAAGCTAAGCTAATCAAAACAACATGGGCCCACTGTCTTCACAGGTGTGAAATGAAAAAAACAAACGAAATATGTACTACGTTCTACACACTAACTTTACTATACACGTCATCTGCAATCCGCGAATCTTCCCAAAATTGCGAAATATTCACTTTCCGTTTGGTCTTACGAAAGCGGGCGCGTTATTTTGGTTTCATTTCTGACAAGACTCGGGCTAACCCAGACGAGTCGATTCTCCGCCTCGAGTCACCAAAATAGCGGAGAAACGAATGTGAGTCGATTCCCCACAGAGAAAATGATTCTCTCGTGTAATTGTAAACCCGTTGTACATTTCGATGTTTTGACATTTTGAGAAGTTTAGCTTTCCAGTAACTTTTATTTGTTGATGGGTCAAAAATGCCGTTGTTTGTCGGAATTCCGTACTAATCCCCGCTCACATTATATAACGTATTATGTAAACCCATATGACAGAACTCAGTATGTTTTGGGTCGTAGTATAGTTGTAATACGAGCCCATGCCACAGGAGGATAGGATAGAGCTCCCGTCACATATTTCTGGATTCAGCAAAACATCTCAAGAATGCAGTGTTGCAGTTATGTCTCTGTGTGTATGTATATGTGGGTAGTTGTGGTATTAAGGCCGTATAATGTAAAATAATAATAATAATAAAAAGATTTTTTTTCTTTAGTCATTTTAACAGTCTCATTCGTTGTGAATATTACGACAGCATTTATCCTCTGAATTTCGATGACAAGAAAATAATCGGATTGAATCGATACTTCGAACGGACTCGATGCGTCTGCAAGCAAAGTCGAAAGTTCTGAGATTAACCCCATTAATCTCAGACATGTCTGATAGACCAATCATGTGGAATCATTTTGTTGACAGACACACGGCGAGCCAATCAAACAAGGCAACGGGCTGGGCCGCCTGCATTGCATCTAGAACAGACCCACTTCAGAAACCAAGAAGAAAGATGAGAATGCACTAATCGCTCGACCTTTTTCACAAGTTAACAGAACAACCAGAACAAATCCCTGACCCCCGAAGCTTGCCACATTAACAAGTCCCTCACGAACAGAACTAACCCCGACTCGGTTTTCTTTCCTCATACCCAACATATTGTGATAGGTGAACTGGAGATACGAATTGCCCCCTCCCTCGAGTGAATGTGGCTGAGGAACTACCTCTCAAATGTCTTTAGCGCAGTGATTCTCAATTATTTTCTGTTAAGCCCCCCCTAGGAAGAAGAAAACTTTTTGCGCCCCCCCCCCCACACACACAGACACGCACACTCCCCCCCCCCCCCCCCCCGCCCCCGCACATGACAAAATGGGATGAAAAAGTATTTTTACTCGCCCACTGTAGTATGATTTGTCTATAAATGTATTATAAGTACACCTCTTTTATAACAATGTATCCTTATTAACAATAAAGAAAACAAAAAAGAAAGAAATATAGATCAACTTAGAACAAATTATAATTTTCTTAACTTTGTTTTTTAGTTTGTAACTGAAACGAATGAAATCCTTATTTAAACTAGAAACATTTTTGAACTGACCGGCATTTGATACTGAAAAATGAAATTAAATAAAATCAATAAATAATAATAAATTCAAATTCATCAGCAACATTCATTCAGGAGCACAATTTATTAACACTTTAACCTACAAAACTAAAATGAATACAACAATTTGTGCTGGTTTTTTTTTTTTTTTTTTTTTTTTTTATCAAAATAAGGAAGTCAGAACTAATGAGAAAAATCAGAAACTCCAACGTGCCCGTTCTGACGTCGGTAAAGTTAGTTTGATATTCGATATTCAGCAGACATTCGCGTTTTGCTCCGTCTCCCACTTTCAATCAAAGCCCTAAAATTATTTTAATTGCATTTTTTAAATCACTACGGAATCGAGAACAAACTACAAACTTTATATTTTGTCAAAATTCCCGGTGAGTTGATTTATCCGAGTAAATCGTCCAATATAGCCGGAATGGCAGCTGCAGCGTTAGGTGACAGCAAGGGACCGTCTATAAAATCCAGTCATTGCGGAAATACCGAAAAACATTACTGATATAAGGATCATGCTGGTGATAATTAAAAACACTTAAATCCCCCCCCCCACCAAAAAATAAAAAATAAAAAAACAATATAAAGTGAAAATTATAACTAGACATGAAAAAATCTTTAGTGTTGAATGATGATGATTTTAAAATTCCATGTTATACAAAATTAACTTCAACTGTAAAATATTAATATTGCAATTAAATATAATCTCACCTGTAGTTTACAGAAAGGCACATGAAAAATATACTGCAACCTTCAGTTTGGGAATATATCCATCTGCTAGTTTTTGGTTCATTTTTTAAAGTTACAAATTCATCCTGTGAAACAGCAGAATGACACAATAATAAAAAAGCACTTGTAGTTCACAGAGGAACAGCAGGGGAACATACTACAACCTTCAATTTGGGAAAATATTCGTTGGTTGATTTTTGGTTCATTTTTCAAAGTTACAAATTCATCCTGTGAAACAGCAGAATGACATAATAATATAAAAGCACTTGTAGTTCATAAAGATACAGCTAGGGAACATACTACAACCTTCAGTTTGTGAAAATATCCATCTGCTGATTTTTGGTTCATTTTTTAAAGTTACAAATTCCTACTGCGAACCAAGAAAATAGTATAATAATATAAAAATACTTGTAGTTCATAAAGGCACAACTAGGAAACATACTACAACCTTTATTTTGGGAATATATTTGTCGGTTCATTTTTGGTTCATTTTTTAAAGATACAAATTCCTACTGCAAAACAGCAGAATGACATAATAATAAAAAAAAACACTTGTAGTTCATAAAGTTACAGCTAGGGAACATACTACAACCTTCAGTTTGGGAAGATATCTATCTGCTGATTTTTGGTTAAAATTTGAAAGTTACAAATTCCTCCTGTGAACCAGCAAAATGGTATAATAATATAAAAGCACTTGTAGTTCATAGAGACACAGCTAGGGAACATACTACAACCTACTGTTTGTGAAAAAATTCTTTGGTTGATTTTTGGTTCATTTTGTTATGTTACAAATTCCTCCTGTGAACCAGGAAAATAGTATAATAATATAAAAACACTTGTAGTTCACAGAGACACAGCTAGGGAACATATTAGGCTTAGTGATCTATGCTAGGGATTCTCGGTTTCAATCCCAATCTGGGTGGAATTTACATGTTCTCCCTGTGTTCGAGTGGGTTTCCTCCGGTTTCCTCCCACAGTCCAAAAACAATGATCAAGGTCAATTGAATTCTCCAAATTGCCCCATATAAAGTGTGTTTGTGTGTGTCTGTGTATGTGCCAGTGATAGATTGGCGTCCTGTCCTAGGTGTATCTGCCCAGCGCCCAAAACATTCCCCCTGGATGGGCATGGGAAACAACCCCACCACCACCCCATGACCCTAGTAGAGGATAAAGCGGAAGAAAATGAATGAATGAATTATATTTGAGATAAATATATGTTTTGTAATTAGTGTAAATTAACTTTGTTATTATTTTTATATTTACTTCTTTGTTTTTTTTATTTGATCTTTACCAGGATGTTGCATTCATTAAATAGTTTTTCAAATCTGACACAATTTCTGTCTGTCTTATTTGTGTACACAAATATATCTGTGTAATGTACGACTAAGCACTACTGATCAAATATTGTACATCAAATATTGTAGTAAAACTTCAAAAGGTGTCATAGTTGGGTCAAAATTAAATTATATTATAAGTGCAAACGCTCATAGCCAAAAAACACAAAAGTTTTGTAAATTGTGCTTCCGAAATCATGTTTTATTACAGATTTAATAAGAAAAAGGCCATAATAGAACCAGTTTAATCAACAATTTTTTTTTTTTATGTAACCAATGGAACTATTCCATAAGCTGTGCCTCTGTGAACTACAAGTGTTATGTTATTATGCCATTTCACTGTTTCAGAGGAGGAATTTGTAACATTAAAATTTTAACCAAAAATCAACTGAAGAATATAGAAGGTTGTTGCATGTTCCCTAGCTGTGTCTCTATGAACTACAAGTGCTTTTATATTATTATACCATTTTGCTGGTTCACAGGAGGAATTTGTAACTTTCAAATTTTAACCAAAAATCAGCAGATGGATATCTTCCCAAACTGAAGGTTGTAGTATGTTCCCTAGCTGTTCCCCTATGAACTACAAGTGCTTTTATATTATTATACCATTTTGCTGGTTCACAGACGGAATTTGTAACTTTAAAAAATGAACCAAAAATCAACAAAAGATTTTTTTCCCAAACTGAAGGTTGTAGTATGTTCCCTAGCTGTTCCCCTATGAACTACAAGTGCTTTTATATTATTATACCATTTTGCTGGTTCACAGGAGGAATTTGTAACTTTCAAATTTTAACCAAAAATCAGCAGATGGATATCTTCCCAAACTGAAGGTTGTAGTATGTTCCCTAGCTGTAACTTTATGAACTACAAGTGTTTTTTTTTTTTATTATTATGTCATTCTGCTGTTTTGCAGTAGGAATTTGTATCTTTAAAAAATGAACCAAAAATGAACCAAAAATATATTCCCAAAATAAAGGTTGTAGTATGTTTCCTAGTTGTGCCTTTATGAACTACAAGTATTTTTATATTATTATACTATTTTCTTGGTTCGCAGTAGGAATTTGTAACTTTAAAAAATGAACCAAAAATCAGCAGATGGATATTTTCACAAACTGAAGGTTGTAGTATGTTCCCTAGCTGTATCTTTATGAACTACAAGTGCTTTTATATTATTATGTCATTCTGCTGTTTCACAGGATGAATTTGTAACTTTGAAAAATGAACCAAAAATCAACCAACGAATATTTTCCCAAATTGAAGGTTGTAGTATGTTCCCCTGCTGTTCCTCTGTGAACTACAAGTGCTTTTTTATTATTGTGTCATTCTGCTGTTTCACAGGATGAATTTGTAACTTTAAAAAATGAACCAAAAACTAGCAGATGGATATATTCCCAAACTGAAGGTTGCAGTATATTTTTCATGTGCCTTTCTGTAAACTACAGGTGAGATTATATTTAATTGCAATATTAATATTTTACAGTTGAAGTTAATTTTGTATAACATGGAATTTTAAAATCATCATCATTCAACACTAAAGATTTTTTCATGTCTAGTTATAATTTTCACTTTATATTGTTTTTTTTTTTTTTTTTTGGTGGGGGGGGGGGGGGGGGATTTAAGTGTTTTTAATTATCACCAGCATGATCCTTATATCAGTAATGTTTTTCGGTATTTCCGCAATGACTGGATTTTATAGACGGTCCCTTGCTGTCACCTAACGCTGCAGCTGCCATTCCGGCTATATTGGACGATTTACTCGGATAAATCAACTCACCGGGAATTTTGACAAAATATAAAGTTTGTAGTTTGTTCTCGATTCCGTAGTGATTTAAAAAATGCAATGAAAATAATTTTAGGGCTTTGATTGAAAGTGGGAGAGCAAAACGCGAATGTCTGCTGAATATCGAATATCAAACTAACTTTACCGACGTGTTGTCTCTTGAGGGTTTGTTCAGTACACTTAATATCACTTGCTCTGTGATATCTTGTTATGCGCCCCCCCAGGGGGGCACGCCCCACTATTTGAGAAGCACTGCTTTAGCGTGAAGCTCTGTGGATCAGAGTGTTTGTTAACTGGCCCTTCGACGGGTCAAAGGTAAGACAAAATTGAGTAGAAAGCACTCAGACAAACACTACTACAAAAATGTCCGAAACTGCGTGAAGGGCAGTACTCTCAAGAGTCAAACAGCGACGGCAAAAAAGAAACCAGCAATGAAATGTATAAAATACAATGTTAAGAAGACGCAAGTGCGAGCGAGGCGTATAAATGGTATGGGAATGCGTGAGGAGACAAAAGCAATGCAGACGTTGTGTGTGAAAGCCTGCTGTCTGTCCTCGCTACTGTTTTTAGTGTGATATTTTCCCATTAACCAGGAGGTGGCGGCATGCTATCAGAAACGGAGAAGAGAATGCGTTAAGTGGTGGACATTTTTTTGTCGAATTGATGGAGCAGTTGAGCTGAGGTGAACGGCATGCCTGAAATAGAATCTTTAAAGGGGCGAGAGTGAGCGGCCGTTTTCGCTTACGGCCATACCACCCTGAGCACGCCCGATCTCGTCCGATCTCGGAAGCTAAGCAGGGTCGGGCCTGGTTAGTACTTGGATGGGAGACCGCCTGGGAATACCAGGTGCTGTAAGCTTTTCCTTTACTTATTTCTTTTTTAACGAAATCAATTCATACATTTTATTCAACATTTTTTTTCCTCACATTTAAAAAAAAAAACAAAATAAAAAAAGGGATATTTAAGAAAAAAATATCGGTACATCTTGGATCCGCAATACAGCGAGAAAGCATCAGGGCTTCACGTGGGAGCTCGTCATTTCACATATTCAGCCTTTTCAACCTGCTGAATGTTTCATGCTGACGACACTTCTACATTTACATTACATTTAGTCATTTAGCAGACGCTTTTATCCAAAGCGACTTACAAATGAGAACACCACAAGTCAGAAGCCATGGAGAAAACCAACTATACTGTAAATTCATCAAACCTGATTGTTATTCGAAGCTGCGCCCGCCCCCCCCCCCCTTTTTTTTTATTTTTACAACAGGTATTTGTTAAAGAGATGCGTCTTAAGTAGTTTCTTAAAACTGTTTAGTGATTCTGCCTTACGGACAGAGCTGGGAAGATCGTTCCACCATTTTGCAGTGGTGAACGCCACAGAGTGAGAATTAGCCCCTCGGTGAGGTGGAAACGCCAGGCGGCAATCATCACTGGAGCGAAGTGAACGAGTCGGAGTGTATTTTGAAAAGATAGAGTGAAGGTAGGAGGGGGAAGATCCAGAAATGGTTCTGTATGCCAGAGTCAGTGACTTGTACTGAATGTGAGCAGCTACAGGAAGCCAATGGAGGGAAGTGAGTAATGGAGTGACATGAGTTCGCTTGGGCTGGTTAAACACGAGTCGGGCTGCATAGTTTTGAATTAGTTGAAGAGGTCTGATTGTGGAAGCTGGGATACCGGCAAGTAGCGCATTACAATAATCAAACCGGGATAAGAATAGGGCTTGAACAAGCAGTTGGGTAGCATGTTCAGTCAAAAAGGGTCTGATCATCCTTATGTTGTAAAGAAGGAATCTACAAGAACGGGCGGTTTTGATAATATGATCAGAGAGTTTAAGATGAGAGTCTATTGTGAACCCAAGGTTCCGGACCGAATCGGTTGGGGAGATTGTGGAGCCATCAATTTGGAAGGTCAGGTTGTGATGGATTGAGGGTTTAGCTGGGAATAAAATGTATGAATTGATTTCGTTAAAAAAGAAATAAGTGAAGGAAAAGCTTACAGCACCTGGTATTCCCTGGCGGTCTCCCATCCAAGTACTAACCAGGCCCAACCCTGCTTAGCTTCAGAGATCGGATGTGCTCAGGGTGAAAATATCACACTAAAAACAGTAGCGAGGACAGACAGCAGGCTTTCACACACAACGTCTGCATTGCTTTTGTCTCCTCACGCATTCCCATACCATTTATACGCCTCGCTCGCACTTGCGTCTTCTTAACATTGTATTTTATACATTTCATTGCTGGTTTCTTTTTTGCCGTCGCTGTTTGACTCTTGAGAGTACTGCCCTTCACGCAGTTTCGGACATTTTTGCAGTAGTGTTTGTCTGAGTGCTTTCTACTCACTTTTGTCTTACCTTTGACCCGTCGAAGGGCCAGTTTACAAACACTCTGATCCACAGAGCTTCACGCTAAATCAGTGATTCTCAATTATTTTCTGTTAAACCCCCCCAGGAAGAAGAAAACTTTTTGCGCCCCCCCCCCCGTACATGACAAAATGGGATGAAAAAGTATTTTTACACGCCCACTGTAGTATGATTTGTCTATAAATGTGTTATAAGTACCCCTCTTTTATAACAATGTCTCCTTATTAACAATAAAGAAAACAAAAAGAAAGAAATATAGATCAACTTAGAACAAAGAATCATTTGATTAACTTTGTTTTTTAGTTTGTAACAGAAACGAATGAAATCCTTATTTAAACTAGAAATATTTTCGAACTGACTGGCATTTGGTACTGAAAAATGAAATGAAATAAAATCAATAAATAATAATAAATTCAAATTCATCAGCAACATTAATTCAGGAGCTCAATTTATTAACACTTTAACCTACAAAACAAAAATTAATACTGTTATGGTGAAGAGAGAGGAGGAAGCAAGTTACGGACTCAGTGGAAGCCCCTAGTGGCGACTATCACCCAGTGCCCGGGAAATAATAATCAAGGGCGCAAATAAGAACAAATTAAAAGGTGTGAACAATGAAGGGGTGATATAATAGGGAGTAAACTGGTTCTACAGACTGTATTGTACGGGGATCGAAGTCAGGAACGCTAAACATAAATCACGCTGAAACAGCGGTATAATAAGTCAACTAAGGAGCCTACCGGGGTCCCGGCGGCTGGAAAATACGGTTCAAATTAACCACAAACCGCAAGCGCACTAAACACAATTCCTCGAAAGCTCGGGGCCGCGAGGGAGGAAAAACAAAAACATCCGATACGCGCGTGCTGACTTAAAGCACGCTAACGCGCGTGTCAGCAACGAAAGTGGTGCGCTTCGGCCGCGCACACACACACACGCACACACTCCGCCGATTCGCGAGCTAAACGCAGCGAGCGCTGGCGACTGTCCAACCAGCGACACGCCCACCACCACGCGCTGTCTTTGCCTGCTTATCTAAGAGCTGAAATACCTCCCGTCTCCTGACGGTACCACGGCTGACCCCTCTAAACGGGCCCAGTCGTACCCACTAACAAAGGTAAACCGGTCACAGTGTCACGTGGCGGCAAGCGTCAGGTTACAGTGCGACAAAGCGTGAGGCTTGTCGCATTGTTTAAGTAGGTAAGCCGGCCGGTGCGCCTTGTTGCTGTTGATTGGCGCGGCGCCTTCTGGGAGTTGCAGTTCTCCCACCAGGACGCCGCCCTTCACCAGCACTTCGTCGCCTACCCCTAGTGGCTGGTCGCCCCGTTACAAATACAACAATTTGTGCTGTTTTTTTTTTTTTTTTTTAAATCAAAATAAGGAAATCAGAACTGTCTCCAACGTGCCCGTTCTGCAGCGCACAGCTTTTCTGCAGTAGCTTTCATAAAGCGTTATAATTGCTTGCTGTACGCGTCACGTTTTCGATTAAAAACTCAAGCGGTTATCAGCGTGATTGGGGTGTAGTGACACCTTCATTTATTTCACGCTGTCCGCTGCCTACATTGAAAGACACAGAAGACACGCCGGTCTTTCTTCGTCTCCACCTTCGTTACAGTGAAACCAAGCGCTACATACACTTTCCTCGTTTTAACTTTCGGTTGACTTTTGTTGCTCTCATTATCTTCGTCTCTCCGCCTTTCTCTCCGTCATTCCTGTTAAATATTTCTCCATGTTGTCTCTTGAGGGTTTGTTCAATGCACTTAATATCACTTGCTCTGTGATTTCTTGTTATGCGCCCCCCAGGCACAGCACTGCGCCCCCCCAGGGTGGCGCGCCCACTATTTGAGAAGCACTGCGCTAAATACATTTGCGAGGTAGTTCCTCAGCCACATTCACTCGAAGGAGGGGGCAATTCGTATCTCCATTTCACCTATCACAATATGTTGGGTATGAGGGAAGAACACCGAGTCGGTGTTAGCTCTGTTTATGAGGGATTGTTGGTAATGTGGCAACCTTCTGGGGTTTCAGGGATTTAGAGCTCATGGCAACCCCTGTTTCTATCGGGCTGTAAGTATATAACGATGTAAGGATTTCTTTCACAGGAAGGCAAAAAAAAAAAGAATAAAACGACTAAAAGCTTTTTGAAAAAATGTACTTGCTCACACTAATCTGAATTTAAGTCTTTGTCTCTGTCTCTTGTCAACTTGTGATTCAGAAGTGTCATCAGGATTAAACATCCAGCAGGTTGAAAAGGCTGAATATGTGAAATGACGAGCTCCCACGTGAAGCCCTGATGCTTTCTCGCTGTATTGCGGATCCTAGATATACCGATAATTTTTTTTTTTAAATATCATGGTTTTTTTCTTTCTTTTTTTTCTTTAAATGTGAGGATAAAAAATGTTAAATAAAATTGATTTCGTTAAAAAAGAAATAAGTAAAGGAAAAGCCTACAGCACCTGGTATTCCCAGGCGGTCTCCCATCCAAGTACTAACCAGGCCCGACCCTGCTTAGCTTCCGAGATCGGACGAGATCGGGCGTGCTCAGGGTGGTATGGCCGTAAGCGAAAGCGGCAGCTCACTCTCGCCCCTTTAAAGATTCTATTTCAGGCATGCCGTTCACCTCAGCTTAACTGCTCCATCAATTCGACATAAAAAGTCCACCACTTAACGCATTCTCTTCTCCGTTTCTGATAGCATGCCGCCACCTCCTGGTTAATGGGAAAATATCACACTAAAAACAGTAGCGAGGACAGACAGCAGGCTTTCACACACAACGTCTGCATTGCTTTTGTCTCCTCACGCATTCTCATACCATTTAAACGCCTTGCTCGCACTTGCGTCTTCTTAACATTTTATTTTATACATTTCATTGCTGGCAT